>OW028669.1:3050000-3335000 GCA_932294365.1 Diachrysia chrysitis
ATAGTAGTTTTTTTTCTAACTTCCGCCAAATTCTTAATTTATCCGAAGTTAAAACACGCAATTTCTAAGAAGTTTTTATTCCAATCGAAAAAAGAGGAATGTTGATAATTCGCTGTCTATAATAAATATAATAGAACTACAATTTGATTCAGAATTTAGATACATCATAATTTTATTATTCTGGTTTCCAAAACAAATAGTTGTATGTTTGTACACGCATATATTCAAAACTCCTAAGCAGATTACTACCACACTAAACTTAATTTCAATGTAACCAAATAAATAAACATTGAGTTAAGGAAAAATGCACATTTCGACAAAAACGGTTCAGTAGTTTTAAATATATGAACCGGAAAGTACGTGATTATTGGCGATAGGAATATAGTTAAGTTAACTTGGTTTAAAATCATCTTGCTTTGATGTATTAAGGAAAATTTTAAACGATACACGTGTCACATACATAATGATGTATGTAATTAAAAAGTAATTACCAAGGTATTAATATCATTGTATTTTAATTCATTCAACGAATAATGAGCTGTTAATTGTCTTTAAGATAATTATTTATAATATTTTCTTTAATATATAGATGTTATAGCGTATTTACTTTCGCTTGAGACCAAAATAAAAACAAAATACTTCGGTTATAATTTAGCAAACAAGATTTGACCCAAACAAACATACATACATGTTTTAGACACAAAACATTGCAAGTTTATTAAAACCTTGTAAAAATGGAAATTAAATACACAAATAATTATGTCAAATTCTTAACTCTATTGTAAAAATGGATGATGATAATAATAATAATATCTCGGGACAACTCACACACGGCCATCTGATCCCAAACTAGGCAGAGCCTGTACTATGGCAACCAGACTACTGATAAACATACTTATACATTTCTAAATACATACATATTATAGATAAATTACACCCAGACACAGAACAAATGATCGTGCTCATCACACAAATATTGGTCCTGGGTGGGAATCGAACCCACGACCTCCGGTTTAGCAGTCAGGGTCACTAACCACTAGACCAACAGGCCAGTCAATGATGATGATGAATACAAAAATAATTATGTCAAATTCTTAACTCTAGCAGTGAAAACCATCCATTGATAAGTTATTAATTGTATCGCATTCAAAAAATATATTTTTAGTTTTATATTAAAGAAAACGGTATCTATAGATAATCTATACTAATATTATAAAGCTGAAGAGTTTGTTTGTTTGTTTGTTTGTTTGAACGCGCTAATCTCAGGAACTACTGGTTCAAATTGAAAAATTCTTTCTGTATTAGATAGTCCGTTTATTGAGAAAGGTTATAGGCTATATAACATCACGCTACGACCAATAGGAGCGGAGCATAAATGAAAAATGTTGCAAAAATGAAAAACCGTTGAAACTAAAACACGCGAACAAAGTCGCGGGGGACAGCTAGTAGTATATAAAGCTGCAGAGTTTGTTTGTTTGTTTGAACGCGCTAATCTCAGGAACTACTGGTCCGATTTGAAATATTCTTTCAGTGTTGGATAGCCCATTTATTGAGGAAGGCTACAAGCTATATAACATTATTCTGCGGAAAAAAAGGAGCAGAGCATAATGAAAAACCGTTGAAACTAAAACACGCGGACAAAGTCGCGGGGGACAGCTAGTTAGAAATAATATTGGCGTTGGTGTCGGATATCGCGGCAAAAAGTAGCCCATGTCCTTTCTTGATATCCAAACAAAGTTTCATCAAAATCGGTTTAGTGGTTTAGCTGTGAAAGCGTAACAGACAGAGCTACTTTCGCATTTATAATATTAAGTATGAATAATAATGAAAGAGTATGGATTTCCATGTGACAATTAGTTTACCGACAGAGAAATAATCAAAGTAATTGCAATCTACCGCACAAACTTAACTGTAATAACAAACCGTAGTTTAACGGAAACAACGTGAACGTTAGATAAAACAGTTACAGTAACTGCAATATTTTAACTATTGTCTTTTGATTTTGCTGCGTGAAACGGAACTGTGAAACAATGAGTGGTTTTGAAAACGTTCCGTTTTACGCAAGTTACGAAATGTTATTGTTTAGTTTGTAATATCCTTTTTTAATTGCATTTTTGGCTGTTCGCTGTTACAAAACCTTATATTTAAACTTTTTACTTAAGTTTGTGTAAACTTATAGTTTTTGAAATTCTTTAGTTAAAAAATATCTTGCTCTGACTCTTTTAATCTTGTATTGGTAACGCTTAAATCATTATTCAATTCTTATTTAGGAAAGTGTGTAAGTTAAACAACATAAACTTAAGTTTGAGTATGCATAATTATACATTATTATTCGCTATGAAAAAGCAAATAGTCCGTATGCACTCCATAATCAATACCTACTATATACTACAAAAACTGTTATCAAGCCCGCACGCAAACCACATCCAAATCGGTCAAGCATTTCCCAACCACAATCAGGTATAGATACATGCTCTATCTCTTTCGCACCGCTCAGCTGATTATGACGTCACCGGGCGACGACCGCAGACATGTTGGAAATTGTATCACGCCCCGCTACGTCACACAACGGTTAGCCTTTTAAATTTGGAACGTTTAGGATTTACTGTTACATAATGGCGATGGCATTTCGTTTTTTATTGATTATGACCTTTGTGGGGGTTCCGACCGGATTAACTCATATTATGTATTTAAAAATCTTAAAAATGGAATTAGGAATAGTTTTTAAATTTTAGAGTGTTAGTGTTTTTTTAAATTTATAAGTTAGTTCGCTTATCGTTGTTTTATGGCGAATCAGATAAACTATTTTTAGTGAAATTAAATATGGAAAATAGTTAAGAATTCTAATTAGAATTATAAATAGGTACTCGATCACTACATAATTAATTACATTATTTACAAAGTTTATAAACTGAAATAGGTGCAACAATTTACAATGACAGACATTACAAAATCAATGTGTATTTATTTTGTTAATTTTTGTGTTTATTAATGGAAGTATAATTTTGTTGTTTTCGACGCACATCATAAATCACACTACTGACAGATATTTTGCCAAAAAAAGAAAAAACTTTGTAATTTTTCCTATTTTATTGGCTTTAGTCACATATTTCAGTCGCATCATTATATTTTATTGTACCTGACACAGTATAAGTGATCATTCGATACATTTGCATTCAATACTATAGTTAGTGTTAGCACACCCACTGAACGTCACAGGTCAATGCCCCGAAGCCTCAGCAAGGCTGTAGGGCTACACAACTAAGCCGATAAAAACATCGTTATAAAAAAAGAAAATAATTGAAAAATAGAACGCTTTTCATTTTAAATTCACGTCACGTCTTTAGGTACTAAAAAAAACAATTTGAATATAGAATAATGAAGTTGCTATATTATAAGCTGAATAAATTATTACATGTGCCGGTAATTATTTTTAAATTAAGCAATTTTTTAATGTTTATCAACATTCGTGAGCTCGATATTTACCGCGCCAACCTTTAGTTTTAGTTCCAAATTTGAATTTTAATCTAACGGCTTACGTCAGGGGTCGTCGACCGCAGCTGTCCGAACTAGCGATACAAAACAACTTTTATTTTGCCACCCTGCTCGTCTATGAAGACTTTATCATAGCGACACAAGGTATTAATTCGCATAACAATTAGTTCTGTAGCTACAAATAATTTTTGCAAAACTTTAAAAAATTCGAACGCGTATGAAGTTTTTGAGAATAGTTTTTATATCGTTTTATTTTAGTAGCGGGATATTCTAGTTATTTCCATCGATTGGTTAAATATATATATTTAATATTAAGATATGAATAAGAATATTCTAATTCTGTGAGTTATTTATTTGTGAATGTTGTGTAAATAAAGGTGAGCAGGAAACTTTAACAGCTGGGTCTAAATATATAATCAATCGGGCGACAGAATCTTAAAATAATGTATGTCTCAACTCTTGGTTTTAAATAGTTTCAATAACGATGTTTATTTTCATTTGATTGGACTATCGGTATCCCGTGACATTGCTTACTAAAAATATATTAAAATATTAAGATAAAATCTATGATTTAACATTAAGCATTATGTAATAATAATAGTTAATTCAGGTTAATTTTTAAAAAGGTCTTTTTAAACAGAATAATAGATACATAATGTGACTATTGATTAAAGTTGCCATAAATAAACTAATTTACGGTTTAAACCATTATTCTCAGTTATTAATAATAATAATAAATGTGGACAACATCACACATGGGATGCTGCGATACTCAGTAAAATGGGTTGTGGAGGTCTGACAGGCAATCGCTTCTAAATATATCTACGGTCTTCAGCTGAATCGGGTAAGACTGGAATCCGACCAAAGCTTAGGAAAAGGCTAGACAGAAGGAGTCATACCCTTAAGAGATGATGATTTATGATGATATGATGACGTTTGAGAAGAGGCCGTTACCCAGCAGTGGGACAATTACAAGCTGCTATAATTTTTATGCCTTTCTAGCCATTTACTAACTTATGTTAAACTCCATTTTCAGTTTATTTTTAGTAGAAATAAAACCAAACATTATTTTGTACTTCACAACTTCGCAACTTTAAATCGAGTTGAGTGGTATTGTGTCCGAGTTATAAAGTAGAACCTTTAAAGTTTCCAACTTCAAAGATATTTTTTTAATATAGGCTTTAGTGTATATTTATAACTCAAACAAAAATACCACGAAAAAGTATGTTTATTTTTATTTCAAATAAAAGACTAATCAAGATCCAGTGTAACGTTGATTCTAATTTCAAATATTTAATTTGGAATTTAGAACTCGATGAAAAAAAGCAGTCGTGTTAAAAAAGCAACGTTCTATTTTTTAAATATCGAATGGTAAGAGAATTAAACTAACGGACAGACTTTATTATATCGATTTAATATAGTTTTTGGCTTCAGATCAGCTGTTAGCGGTCATCGAACTGTATATCTATTGTTTTAGTAATGTATTGTAATCGCATGCTTCCAACGTTGCACAACTTTTTAAACGAAGTATTGTTAATTAGTCAATAGCGTTAAAAAACGCTTTATTTTTAAAAGTGCTAAATGACATGTCGAGAATGCAATCCTTATAAAGAATCCGAAATTTAAATTTCGAATGTCATCGCTTCAAGAAACGAAACAAATTACCTAGATCTTTAACCTGTCAAAAGGAACATTGTTGATTCGAATTATGACTTAATTTGTAACGATTTAATTTGAATTTAGAATTGTGATGTCATTGTTAAACTGTCGCAGTGATTATGACGTCACTGTGCTGTGATTAAGGTTTATCAAATGTTGTTTAATATTATTCTTTATCAAGTACGAGTAATATCTTGCCTGGATATGACGTAATGCAAACGAACATAATATTGGATGCCAAGGAACGGCCTTGTTCCCTGCTGCGTCATTATTCGAAGAGTAGATAAGCACAAAAATATTTATCTTATTTTTTATTCTGGCTTGACCGTTTTTGATTAATTAAAAAGTAGTCTCAGTTCATTTTAGTCTCACAAACTATTCACGAGAAAGCTGCTTGTCTTTCTGGTGGAAATTGACAGATATACCTCATGACAGACAAGCGAACCCAGCTGTTTTTTTAATCGTCTAAACCCTCATTGGTTCAATGAGTATTTTATCAAGACCAAAGATAAGACATAAACCAAATTCATATCTAAAGTCGTATGTCAATGACATTTACGAAGATTGAAATCAATTAAAATTTAAATCCTAGGAAAATAGTTACAATAAAGTTAGTTATTTATTACATTATCTGTGGTTATATGCGGTTATTATGTTATAAAAATAATTTGTATTGTGGTGTGTATTTATCGTAAAAGGTAATTGTCCTTATGACTATTGGCCCGATGAATATTATATAAAACAAAGAGTTGCAATAGGCCAATAAAGGACAGCTTTATATATAAAAAAAAAAACTTAAAATTCTTATTGGACGTAAAACCTATTTACACAACCCTAAACAACTCAAAGAAAAGTAAACAACGTACCAACCCAACAACCAAAAACAAAACATTCGAAATTTAAAATAATCAAACATTGATTTCCACGCACTGCCAAAAAACAGCGTTGAATCATTTTTATCATGTCAAGGCAATGACCGAATATCGGTCAAACGCGAACACTCATTGCAGATGGCATTGCAAACTCATACACAAAACCTGTGACTCCGCGTTACCATGCTTTAAATTACCTACGTTTTGTGACATCACGGCCAATGACCTCGAGCACAGCGTGCTTTTATTTTAAATTTAAGATAAATCCATTTTGTTTTCCATATAGTTAAGAATGGTAAATAGATGATTTTATAATGGTAACCTCCGAATACTGAAATTCAAATTATTGCCGGCCACATACAACACTATATCCGCACAAATCTGCCGTATCACGTACCTTGCAAAAGCATTTTACAGTAAAATTTATACAACTACTGCTGTCAAATTGTTTAATTTATTTTTTCATTTTATATTTTCATTACAATGCAAAATAAATTAATAAATTAAAACATTTAATTTTACCATTTAAATAGTTAATTTAGCAAACGTCACGCAATTGTCAAAATGTGACAGCTAAGTCAAAATGGCGGAACAACGTCGTCAGTTTTAGTAAGTCTGGGGTTAATGACTTTCCGTTACTCAAAAGAAGTGATGACTAAGTAATTATTAGCAAGAAAATGAATCATTTTTGCAATTAATAATAAAAGTATTCTTTATTGTGAAATATTAGTGCTGCAACTGCAGTGCTGAAATGCGGTAAGTATTTAATAAAATTATATTGTTTATATTCATAATTTTCTGCACAATTACTTAAAAGACAATTCCCTATATTGGCTGGTTGGTAAAATTTAAGGCGAGTTCATACTGTGCGATTATTCTGAAGGAAATTCTAGTAAGCTATACCAAAGTAAGTGAATCTATTGCTTCGGTCTGTAGAGGCAAAAGTTTTTAAACTTTAACAAGGATTTTGACTTCAAAAGAGTTGATAGCTAGATCGGCTTGAGTGGAACTTTACTTTTTAACGTATTTCGCTTACATAAGTAAAATACAGCTTTTCAAAGTTTTTCTCTAGAAACTATTGCTTTTTTTTAGATTTACACAATGAAATCTGGGTACCGTCATTATGAATTGTGCTTAACGATATACAAAATAAAAAAAAAAACTGTTGCGTTTAGGTTTTTCAGCTAATGGGCTATGTGACAATTCTTTTTAATATCCATCTTATTGATTGTTAAAAAATATTAGACACGTATTTGTTCTTATTTCACGTGACCAAAAAGTGAAATGTCGCATGACGTCACAATTACGTACATTTTATACAAACAAGACCTCATTAGCCACTACTCCTGAACTTTGATTTTCTTTAACTACATACCTAGTTTTCTATTATTTTGAAAAGCATAAAATTCGTCTTATATTTTTTTATTATCTAACTGATGACCTTTTCATGTCCAATCATCTAACATTCTACCCCATTGTGCTGATTATACAAGAGACTTGAAACAAGCATTTGTGGGATCGAACCCGCGACACATCGCACACAGAGGTAATTGGCGTGGATATGTATTCTTTACTTATTTATATGTATGTGTAACAATATAGCCAGTATTGAGCAACATACAAAGAGTTGATTTAAACCCAAAAATATTTTAAGCATGTAATCTCAAATAGTTTACTATTTCATAATAACAGTAGAGTGCTCGATAATGTAAACAATAGGAGTCTGTTGTGCGTTTGTTTATACAAAACTTAAGTGGGCCTTTAAGAGGTTCTTAAGTTTTTAAACGAAAAATTCGATGAAATATTGAATGAAAGAATGTTGCTACCTATGTTTGTAAAACAAATCATTGACTTAGGAATCATTTTTTTTCGCGTAACTAAAGGACAAATTACAACTCTAAAAAAGGCACATTAATATTACTATCCATATTTATAATAAGTTAGTAAGTACCTACAAAAACTTGAACAAGTTAAAACAATACTTAAATAATTTCAGCCAATTTGAGTCAAACTTTGAAAATTTATATAAACTTTATTCGACATCCCCATCCAAAATTAAAACAATTGAATTTTTAAGAGTTTTACACCTGTCATACATATTATATTAAGATTAAGAAGTTTACACACGAGTTATCGTTTTGAAAGCGACTTTTGTTTATTGTCGGGTTTGATTTATTTTGTAGATCAAGGAAATTAAAGTAGAAAACCATTGAGAATTAATATGTGTACATATTAAGCTGGAAAAATAGACATAGACATGTACTGTAAATCTAAATCAAGACTGACGTATGACTAAAATATAATTTTTTAAAAGAAATTGCTTTTATTCATCTCAAAAACTAAATTTCTTGTTTAAGATATACATAATGAACCCAAAGGTAATACGT
Source organism: Diachrysia chrysitis (assembly GCA_932294365.1). Classification (NCBI taxonomy): domain Eukaryota; kingdom Metazoa; phylum Arthropoda; class Insecta; order Lepidoptera; family Noctuidae; genus Diachrysia; species Diachrysia chrysitis. The sequence goes on from OW028669.1 coordinate 3,058,414, forward strand.
AGGTGTTGCTACCCAAATAACGTGGTAGCATTATTTAAGTCAAGTGGCATAGAAAAACAGTCGCTAACGTGTGCGTTCATTAGAACGCGCCCTAAAATAAAAGTGACAGCATACGTCACACAACGTCACGGGTCGACGGCATCACGCGTTCGTTCTATTTTCGAAACATTTTGACAATTGTTTCGTTTTTTTTTTATTATTTCAGCACGATGTTTTTTTAGATTCAGTATTTTATCTTGATGTTTTTTATAATTTGAATTTAATTGTTTTTTTTTTATTTATTAAGTACGTGCTGTGTTTGACAGTTATAACGTTGTTAGTATTGAGTTGACGTTATAGCAACTTTTAAGTATATTTACAAGGAAATTTAAGATATTCTTCGTAAGATATTTTTAATATATACCTAGTAGGTACAGCATTATACAAGCACATTAATTCCACTCCACCCACCGTTGCGTGCCGTGTTCATGGAAAATTTGTGTGCGAAAATCAATAAGCTATATTAAAAGTAAGCTGGGATTTTATTGACTAGACGACGCCTACCATGTCTCACAGAAAACCGCAAAATTCACTAATTCTTGATATAAAACAATAACGTTTATAAAAAAATTGACAGTTCTAAAATTAATTTTGACATAAAGCAAGATCAAAGACTGCGTTAAAATAATAGGTTTCCGCAGGCAATGACAACATTTCATGCAGCCAAAAATACAGAATGAATATATCCTAGCAAAGATGCATGTAAGAGGTGAATGTATCATCAAATTAACGGCCAATGGCCTTGAACCCGCCCAGTTGAGGCCAATTCGTCGGATGACAACCCCAAAATTGTTCTATTGCGCCATTCCTACTGTAATGAGTAATGATTAGACTTAAAATTTTGAGACCTAAACGAATTAGGATGATGTCAGATGGTTTTACTGGTTTAAAAGATTACATTACAGCTGCAGTATTACAAACACGTTAAAAGTGTTATTTTAACATTATAATACTGGCAGTTTAAAAGAGAACATTTCTAAATAGTATTTAAAAACACAAACATTTGATTATAGAACCGATTTAAATTCGCAGCAATTAAAATAGAACACACAACCTGAATAAATTTCAAACGAGTTGACGTTTCGTGAATAAAAAAAACTGCTGACATAACGCAAAGGCAACGCTGCATGCAGCCTTCACTTACGTCTTTTTACCACTGTAATGTCATCCACGTGTCAGTTTTCGACCGGGGTCAATGACTCACACCTGCACTTTGACTTGTCTAGTAATTGTTTGTATTTTTTTTTATTTAGTACTGTACACGTTGCGTTTCTATACAGCTTTTTTGTGACGCAAATGTAAATGCAGTGTTTCGATTCTTTTAGTTTTAAACAGTAAGAATTATAACATCAGTTTATCTTTTTTTTTAATGGCAGGGAAATATAAAAGCAGTCAGAAACAAAACTAGTGAATTTTAAAATATTTGTAAACAGAATTATTTGCAAATTAGGTTTGCCAAACGTACTGTATGTTACTTTAAGATTATTTTCAATAGGTACAGTAAATTTCTATTAAATCTAAATAACAATTAAAGCTGCAACTTAAAATTAATCTACCGTGAAAAAGAAGAACTTTATCCTTTTAAACATCTTAACCTAAAAAATTAACAAAGAAAAACCCGAGTAGGTTAATTGAAGAAAAATATAATTTGGGGCACAAACATTTAAATGCAATTCAGGCCAATAGATAAATGCATCAATTTTGTAAATAATTGACAATAATTTAGGGCATGTGACGCAAAAATGACAAGTACTTTGACAAGTATTTAAACTTGACTAATCCGGTTATGTTACCTTTATATCAATCAAGATTTTAAACACAACATAAAGAATTCAATTTCGAAAATTTTGGCATAAGCTACATGCTTTTTTTTAAATTAATAGTTATGTCACATCATATAATTTAATCATAATTAAAAAATTTAACTACAATATGTACCTACCTTTAAAATAAAAAGCAAAATCAAAATAAAATTACAGTTCTAATTGTCACATTGACAGTAAGCTGAATGTTGAACGACAGCCCAAAATATGGCGGATTTTAATTTGATTCGACCTTGCTCTCTTTGACCTGAAATATTTAATAACTCTTAAGTAGGTAGGTTGCTATTGCTACATAACCTACTAGAGGTAACCTGATTCCCTAAATTCACTTTTACTTGTTTTTTTTTAATGACGTATATCTGTAGTCTATGATTTTGATTTACTGACTACAATGTGACCTTTTTGGTAAAAACTAGAGCATGTTTTGTCTTTTTTTATGTATTATATTAAGTTAATTATACTGCTCTATTTCAAAGTACCATAAGAGTGATAATATGTACTTTGCTCCAACAAATTGGTAACTTGATAATACAAACAAACATAATTAAATTGATTCCGTTATTTGCTTACCGTATCTTGTTTTAGAGACCAAATTACATTTATATACGCAATACAACAAAACCCTACTCTGTAGCAGTAACTTAAAATAACAATAAAGAAACTTAAACTTTTGCAATTTAAATGATTTGCGAATCTATTAAAGGAAAGCGTCTTAAAAATAGTGCAAACAAACACTAATGTTATCGTTGCAATTTCGATAGCGCCAATAAAACGTCAAAATTCAAAGTAAGAACGCGGAAGAATATGTTAAGTCTATGTACTAGACAAATAATAAAAAAAAATTGTACCTCTTATAGAATTAGCGGCTTTCTTATCCATAAACATGCCAGTTATCGATGATCCAAACATCCCATCACTACTGCCGGGCGGCGGGGATGTGCTATCCGCCACGGACCCTGAAGTGATGTCCATTCCCATCTGGTTGTGCATCCCCTGGACCTCAGTGTGAGGCTCTCTCTTCAGCTGCATACCCTGGGGGAGTCCCTGTGACTGGTGCAGCATAGTCGAAGCAGAGGAGTGACCTCCGTGCTGATCAGGAGGCCACTGAGATCCAAATAAGTCGTGGAACTGATTGCTATTCATCATTCCAAATTCAATCTTTGAATTTCGTTCCGTCGTTGTTCTTCTTTTTTAAAACTTTCTTTTTAAGTTTAAGTTATTTTCGGCCAATGATTTTGTGTGCGCGCAAATCGAATTCGCATCGCGTTTAGTATCACTGCGTTTTGTTATCCCGTTCTTTATGTATTCTTATATCTTGTTTTGTTTTTATTTTTAATCGACTATGTCGGTAAGGCAACTGTTTTGATTTTTGTGTTTTGTTACACCATCAGAATTTTTCTTCGAAAAAACTATGGCACTCCCAATTGATTGTTTTTTTTTTCAACTATGTTGATTTAAGCACCAGGTTTTTGTGTTTTAACTGATAAATATATTCCGGCCAAGCGGTGATGTAAGATTTCTTTTAGAGAAGTTTATTTCAGGTATTAACTTTTTGAAGAGCAACAATTTTTTTGGCATTTTGTCTCCGTGGCTGTGTTTTGTATTCTTCCGTTCGTCTTAAATAAACATCTACGTAAGGCACTATTTCTTTTATTGTAATTATTCACTTGTTCCCTTATTCTACTGGTTTTGTAACTCTTTATCAAAATTGCCAAACACAAAAAATCTGTAAAGAGAAAACCAAAGCAGAAAGAAGAATTTATTTGAATTTAAAATATTTTATAGAATAAATTTAAAAATGCCAATTTGTTTTTATTTTAAATAGATTTTAGGTAACCGAACAATACTGCTCAATTATCTAAAATCTGTTATCCGAATTTACGTGGAACACAAATTTAAATTTTAGATTTAGAAGTCGTTAGTCGCCACTACGTTCATTTTCCAAAATGAAAATAAATTGTTGTCACTGCACTTAAAGGCACTGTCACTTGTTTTTGATAAAATAACAATACTTGTTCACCTCACTACTGGAAAAATTTGTACGTTATACGTTTGTACTATGGTTGTTCACAACTCGGCTTCGCGGCGGCAACTGGCAAGACCAGAGATGTTGACGCCAGGGCGGCCCGATCGTGACTGACGCATTGACGAATCTTCGGCCAGGCTCACGAAAAAAATTATATATTTTTTCATTCCGACCGAATAATCAACTTAGCTCATAGCGATAGTTCAGTCGCCCCGGCGCGTCGACTACGATGGGAAAATATCTCCTTGGAAAATCATCTTTAAGGGAAAATTCCTTATGACGTGTCAATTAGTATTTAAGTAGCTTCGAAATTGTGTGCGGTATGTAAGGAAACGTGTGTAATAACTGTGTAATTAAGAGACAAAATTGCCCATCAGTGTAGGCCGGAGCACAAGTATGTTTGTATGTGTGCGTGCGTCGGTGTCGTGTGCGGATACAGCGGCGCGCGCACACAGGCACACAGGCGTCACACTGGTTCATTGACCCCGGGACCCAAACAAAGTAGATTTCGGTGAAATGCTGTTGAACTCTAGTTTTGAATGTGGAATCACTGAGCGATATTACGTCGCCGTCTTTCCTGGCGAATTTTTTTGCCATTCGAATTTTGAATATTTGTATTTTTTTTATTAAATTCAAATAAGTTATTTTTTTATCAACATTTTTTAAGCCTTTAAATATAATTATTGTGCAAACCGGAAATAATAGTCATTTTTTTGCATATTTAGTAGCAAAAACATTTTGCGAAAAAATTCAATTTACTTAATATATTAAATTACTTAAAGATTCCTATTTAATTGATTATTTATTTTTTATTTTTTGAATTTTGAAATTTTAACGTGAAGTTTTCTATACTTAAATGTAAATGATGACTAAATATCAGCTGAATCAATGTATTTTTTATTTATAAACCTAGGCTGAGTAAAAACAATACCTGATTACTTCTGTTAAAAGTTCAACGACCCAGGAAAAATGTGTTGTCAACCACAAATAATAATGTAGGTAATTTTATTTAGCGACTACTTAATGCTTTTGTTTACATTATTTTCCTTTTAAATTATTACGTGTCATAATTACTATTGAATAAAGAAAATTTTTGAATTAAGAATTCTTTGTTAGGAAACGGCGCTTGTTTTTTTTTTTGTTTTGAATTAAGAATAGAGTTGTAACGGTTTTGTAGTTAAGTTAAATTGTTTTATAAGTTGGCTTAATGGTTATTTAATGATGAACATGATATTGAATGATGATAGGATTACATATTATTATAGCGAATATGTTATTATAACCGATCTCTCTACATAGAGATACATTAATATTTCTTAGAAATAAACTAAAGTATAAGACTAAACTAAAACTAACTCTAAAATAGTTTAATCCAAGGAACTAAAACGTTAAATCAGTAAAAGGAAAACATACATTTATCCTTATTTTATTGCATACTAACTACATGAGAAAACACACTAATTTTATTTTACTATTTCGTAATAGAAAACACAAACTCAATTTGAAAATGGAACAAAAAGTCAACGTAAAACGGCCAATTTGACAAACGAACTCTTAATAACGATTAACCCACCAATCCCACACAAGTGTTACATTAAATTTTACTCTCACTAACCCACCATTAATCATGGCGACATCCAAATAGAGATCTATTCTTATCAAAATCCTTCCAAGTTAACAGTAACCTATTTAATAAACCATGGATTATAGAGCAATAAAACCATAAAGCCCAAAAAAAATAGCGAACCCCAAAAAAAAAGAAAAGTAAATAACCCTTAGAGGATGCCGCCGACCTTGCGAGGGAAAGAGATGGCGAGTGTGACGTCACGTGTAGCCGTCTCGCTTTAACCCACAGGCTAACGACCTATTGATTTTGAACCACGTGTTTTGTCGGTGTGGTCTTAAGCCCACAGCTGGGAAAACCATGGCGTATAGATAAATAACTAAGCACAGAATTTTACTACAAAATATTCAGTCTTTAACAATAACATGACACTAAACAAATGTCAATTAAAATATATCAAAACGTGAATTTTAAAATTGGAATTATAAAAGAAATTCTAATTGAATTCGATGAAGTTTTATAAACACTAACTTGGAAAAGGAAATTTAGAATGTACATATTTGAATTTAAAGTAACGGAAAATCTCTGCAAAAAGTTTATAAACTAAAGAGGTCCTATTACTATGATCATATCTATTACCATATCATAATTTATATTAATAACATTGTAAGTTGTAACCTTATTTTACACCAGCTCTTAAAGGATAACACTACCGAAGTACTTCTTCCGCGGCTTAACCAGGGATCAGGCGGGCACTCATTTGCAATCTACCGCAGTAGTTACCATTTGACCTTGATCTAACTGTAGGACACAGCCTGTGTTTAAACTGGTCTCTACAAAGCCAAGAGTTTGTCTGCCTACCTCTCAAACTAATTCTGTTCTACTGCCAGTTAGGGAAACAAATTATTAAAAATCTAGTACTTGTTAATCTAGATGATAGCGTCATAGTCTTTCTGTCGTAAGAGGTAACAGAAGCTCCTCTTCATGGGCTAATGGTGACCAACGAGGTCGTATAAATCCCCATGAGGTCGGGTGCCTTTTAAAGGATTGACCAAACAAAAAAAAAAGAAAGGTACATTTAAATATTATTTCTACCTATATTTAAATATTAATTCTGTCTTTCTCAAAATACCTATCAGGAGTCAGGACCTTAAAATAATCTTATATATTTTACAAATGTTTATGTAAAAAACCTGTCCTTTTTTAAAGGATTTTCTGATCTCATAGTTCGAGTATTTTAGTTAAGCAAAAAAATAACTAAATCATTAGCCAAAAGCCCTAATTACGTGTGTTGTCGAGGAAATTCTGTTTTCAAATAGTAGTGGCAAATTCCTTCATTCACGAAACTTACAAAGTTCACTCACAGTTCATAGTTCATCGAACGAACTGAAACTGGCCCAAAATCTAAAATTCTTATTTACTACAAATTCGGACATTGGTTAATTTGAATTTTTCTCCTTTTTCGTACAGCGCAATTTACAGTTTTTGTTTTGAATTTGGAACTGCGGATGTGCGCGGCAATTTTATCCAAAATGGCGTAATTTTGAAACGTTTTATTAACATTATTTTTTTAAATCCACGTTTTTTTTGGTAGTATAATTATTTCAAATTAATTGATTTTATAAATATTATATTTAAGCAATATTTTCTGTCATTAAATCACATTGGTCTACGTAGCGTCCAATCTTAATTCCATTTACCTACGTAAACACAAAAGTTCCTGTTGTGTTTAACTAACTAATAATAAAAAAATCTGGGAATAGACATAATATATACACAATCACCTAATACACGAAAAACGATACCACCCAAGAAACTCCAACAAACGCTAAAAGTCAAACTTGAGTGCTAATTATCCTTTTGGCATAATCCATAATTCCTTGGTCCTAAACGAAACAGGAAGAAGGAGTGGCTTATCCTTTGCCGGGAACCGAACGACAATCAAATTCGTAAATCGAACATAAGAATTTCAAATTTCGTGTCACTTCGAGTTCGTCCGATGAACTGTGAACTAAACAGTCAACGCTATACCACTAGTAACATTTTGGTGTTAACAACACCCTTATTTTGAGCTACGTAAGGTTGAATTTCGTTATACACGTTCTGGTACCCTACGGTTCGCAGTATATACTTATTGACCCCTATGAGGCCCTATGTCACGTTGAACCCCAGATATTTTAGGTCATTAGGGGTATAAATATGATTTATATTGACTTTTTAACACGAAGCTTAGCGTAGGGGCATGACCTTTTGTTTTTTTTTTGTTTATCGTTAGGCTGTGCAGGTTTCCTACTAAATTAGTATAATTTGATTTCGACAATCTTTGCCAAATTATTCAAAAAAATATAGAGCTATTTTGTGGACAGAGTTAGAAAGTATGACATAAATAAATTTAGCCTGAATTAGTCACATTTCTAACCTAAAAGTTAGACACTAATAATTCATACTAGTAACCTATAACGTGCACAGCATAGAAACCATTTTAAAAATAGAATAGAGCAGTGTTATCAAGTTCAAATTTTGTAACGGTTATTCAGGGTTGCAATTCCGAATACAAAAACTTTCACACCAATATATTACTTTTATTTTGCTACATAACTTATATTATTACGTCATATTTTATTAGGATGAATAAAATAATGGAGATTCATTACCTATTTTTGCATTATTACAGAGAAGTTTGTCCAAGAATTTTCGTCATGGATATTAAGTAATAGGTTTAATAATGATGGACTGCTCAAACGTCACTTAATTTTAAGTTGCCGTAAAGTCTCATGCTGTCTCTGTCACTTTAAGGTGTAAAGTAGCGACAGATAGATATTTAAGAACGTCTCAAAGTTAAGTTGCGTTTAAGTATTGTTATAAATTTAGTGGAAAAATATAGGGAAAGCGGACATCCGCCAATCGCAGACTAAAGTTCAATCTTACAAATCGCCAATCAATATCGCGTAGCGTTATCGCACCGATTGCTTTGGTTCGGCGCTCGTCGGGCAACGAACCCCGAAATAGCGAGTTCAATGCCCACTCGTCTAGCCGTTGTGCCTCGCAATGCATTCGCTAAATCTATTGGGCAGAATTTGAATTTCCTTAGACATTCTTTTCAAATTTCGAGGTTTGTTTAAATTTAGTTTTTTTTTCGAATCTTGAGGTTCGGGTTTGAATTTGGGGTTTGTTTCTTAGTTGCCTGTTTTGTTAACGGTATTAAACGTTTGTTTTTCATGCATGAAATAGTTGAAAATAGACAAACTGTTATTTTAAAACCAATAATTTTATTCGAATCCAATTTTGAATTTTTGACAGTTCTTCCATACAGAATCTGTCAGAATTTAATTTTATTCTACGTGTAAAAATTTTCTGGTGATGAAAAAATCAGCCCTTAATACTAAGTGTTGTAGTTTATTCTAATTATTAGGAAAGTAATGACAGTGGAAGTAGCAACCAATGTTTGTTTGAATAATCATTTTTATTATAATGACTAATCTTTAAAAGGTCATTGAACAACTTTCGTTGCTAGTAGAAATAAATTTGTCAACAAAATTAACGAAACAGTCGTCAATCGTCATAATACTCAGTTATTTAGGGCACAGACATCAAATACAAGTAGGTAGGTATCTAATAAATGAAAAATGTTTTTTTTACGTAAATCCTAACCTAACATTGAAATACTAACAAAACTAACCCGGTTAGCACGACAGTCTCGTCATGTGATTATTTATTCCAAATGAAATAACGCTTTTGCATAATTTCGAAAATGGAACATCGCATTCTCTTGTCTATTTTGTTTTTCATATTTAATAACCGTTCTAAAATACAACTTTAAAATATTATAAAAAAGTAATGATTTATGTACTCTTTTTTATTTTATAAAAAAACAGCTTTTATTATTCGATTTTCGACTAAGTATTATAATATACTTTTAATTCAATTTTATTAACAGCCAGTATTCATTGCTAAGAGATGAAGTGTCAAAAATTGTTATTAGCTTATTTTTGACTATTTTATCTTGTTAGTTGTTTGTTATATTTTTAACCGTATCTCGTTTAGTTATCTGTATACATGTAACGTCAATAAACTATAAAGCTTACTTTCGGAGTATTGCACTTTCATGTGTCTAGATTCAGACTTTGCATAGGATTACTATAAAGCTAGGTATTTAGTTGATCTAATTGCAGTATCTTCCGTGTTTAATTTGATAGTATCTAGCTTATAAATAGTATATTTATGACTTGTATTTCGTACTAGCGACCCGCACCGGCATCGCACCGGCATCGCACGGGCAGCACAGCAATACAGCCTATGTTACTTAGGGATAATGTAGCATTCTAATGGTGAAAGATTTTTTGAAATCGGTCTAGTAGTTTTTGAGTATATTCTTTACAAATGTACATATCACTAAGCTTCCACTGTTTTTAGTCCGTCCGTCTGTCTATCAGCGAATTTATTTCATGAACCGTAATAATTAGACAGTTGAAATTTTCACAAAAAAACAATATGTATTTAATAGACGTGTTTTTTTTTTTTTGCTCGGTTTTAACGGCATTTATCTTGTAATAAGTATGGAAGCCTTGCGCGAGTCCGGATCGCAATTCTTGATAATATTTATAATACAACGTAAACCCATAATCTATACTTATCAGATTTTACAAATGATTTTTATATCAATAATGCTTTGCTATAATTATATGACACTGCAATAAGAATCTTACACAGATAAAAGTACTTCATTATTCAATCAATCGCAAAAAAACTCACCTAATCACAAAAAAACAGACACACCTTAAATCAGTATTTATCGTAACATTTACAATCCCCGACCCAAAAAGAGAGGTGTTATAAGTCTGTCTGTGTCATTTTAGCTCCTAAACGAATGAACCGATTTTGATGCGGTTTTTTTTTTGATAACTGACGTGTTCGAGATGGTTCTTAGCTATAATTTGTACAGATATTCTGTTCAGTATTTTAAAAGTTATTAGCAATTATTCTACTCAGGGATTTTTTAATTTTTTATGTCTTGTATAAGCGATGTTTAAGCTATACAGTAAGTTACGCTCTAGTTGTAGATGCATCTTGATCAAAAATCAGAATAAGATTAAGGAAATTAATTTAATAATTTATCTATACTTATTGTTATAAATGTGGAAGTAACTCTGTCCCTTACGCCCTTTCGGCTAAACTTCTGAACCGATTTTGGTGAAAAATGGCATGGAGTACCTTAGATCAAGAACAGACAGGCTTTTTTCAGCGATAACAGACATGCACGCAGGCGGAGCCGCAGGAAAAAGCTTGTTTTTATAACGGGTGGATTTCTAAGAATAGCTAAAATAATTTAATTTATTGAATGTTTATTTCAATGTTCTAATAGTTGGAACATTTAGAAATTAAAATTGACAATGACTTTGTAATGAAACTTAACTTTTGTTTCAAGTATTTTTTTTACTAGGTTTGAACCTGGACCTGTACCCATGTATCCTGTATGTATAAAATGAGGCAGATGTTTTTAGCGCTCGCATTTTGAGGACTCGAAAACTTCCTAATTAAGAAAAAAAAAAAAAAACTACTTTCTTCGTCATTAAGAATGATTTTTGAACAGTCCTTGATTGGAATATACTTTTAATTTATCAAATATTTTTCGGAGACGAAAATTCATACTAATATTACAAATGCGAAAGTAACTCTGTCTGTCAGTCTTTTATGCTTTCACGGTTAAATTACTGAACCGATTTTGGTAAAACTATGGGGCAAGCTTAGATCCTGAAAAAGGACATAGATTACTTTTCAAGACGCGGGCGGAACCCCGAGCAACACATAGTCTGTATAAAGGTATTATCATATAGCTTTATGTCTGTATGTTAGACAAAGCTGCAGGTAAGAGCAGTGCGAATAAATAGGAAGCAAGCTCTGTACATACTACGTTATACTGTGAAAATCAGGTTTCCTCAGGATTGCAGAGGTCAAACCAGAGTACCAAAGAGGTTCCTCCCAGTAAAACTTGATACTGGCTGTTTTTAGCCACACACCTTAACCGTTAATAAAAAAGAATATCTACAATTTAAAAATAGATTAGAATAAAATCATTTTGAATTTAGATGTGAGTGTACTAAATTTAAAAATAGGATCGTCTGTTTTTTGTTTATATGCAACCAGGGAAATGTGTTTCCGTGTTTGAATTTGGAACTTCACAATTGTTAGATTGAGGGCAAACTAATCGCAATACGACTAAAAAGGTGGCAATATTCGATAGTCATCGGGGTAATGTTGAAAAAAAGGCGAAAAATCACAAATATGCGACCGGGAAGTCGACGCAAACCGATAAGAGGAGCCGGTTCGTCAAACAGCCCACGTGGTAGTTCAATGGCTGGCCCACTGCGCAGCCGGGTCGCTGAACCGAACGCGCCTCACACACACAACCACAACAACCGCCATATTTTCATACTCATCACACACATACGTGTATGAACACACACACATGTTGAACTTACGCGGATAAACTCACGCGCATATTATGGGGCGTGTGGCAGGTGACTAATTGTATGTAACTTGTTTTTAATACTTTTTACGGTGTAATGTTGCCAATTGTTTTCGGTTCTTTGAAGATTGAGGATGACTGGTTATCTTACAAAAAATCTAATGTTTTAAACACTTTTTACTTAGAAATTAGGCGTGAAAAGCAAAAAGATATTTGCAATTAAAACTACTAAAATCAATTGAAATAAAAATCCCAAAAAAACATGATTATTTTCAATAAATATGTATAACCTAAAACAATATTTTAGCGCTAATCGCATCTGTCAAATAATGACACATGACGACATTCCCAATTTAAAAAATGTGTCATCTAATGTCAATACGAAAAAGGATTTATAGGCACAAGGAGGTTTCATTTCGAATAATTTCTAGTATGCTGTATTTGTGACTTTTCTAAAGGAATTTCACTTAGAATTTTGGTAAATGTCTGTGGTTTCTACCATTAGTGCCTAAGTATGTAAAAGTTTAGAAAAAAATGTCTGACTCATCTTCCTCCAATACATTATGAGATCATGTTTATCGATTTAGATCCGAATATAACATGATCGATGGATCGTTAAAAAAATTTGTTTATACATATTAGGGTGAGGCAGATAAATCTAACATGTTATAATATCAGTCGTAACTGTCCTTCAGGGCAAGAACCTCTTCGATTTCAGGATTTATTGATACAAAGTTTCGATTTTTTTTTTAACGTTCGCTATTTGTGTCTGAGAATAGGGGATATACCTGGGTATGAAAACACAAAATCTATTCAAGTTAAAGCGAATCATTGAAAATTGACCAAAAGACTAACAACCAATCACAGCGCTTAACATAAGGTTTGACAGGTGATAACCGAATTTTTGTGTTGATTAGCCTTTCAGAAACCGTGTCTGAGTCTGTCTCTCAATTTATTTAATTAGAAACAGTATTGCCTATTATATGTTATTAATAATATGTTATAGTCAGACAACATTGTAAACATATGAAATCAGTAACATATTCTTATTCTTAAACTATGCTAAACTCTTTTCGGTCTAGATTTTTCCCAAGCTATGTTGAGTCGGCTTCCAGTCTCACCGCATTCAGCTGAATACCGTATTTTACATGGAGCGACTGCCTATCTGACCTCCACAACCCATTTTACTGGGTAACACAGTATCCCATAGTGAGACTGGTTGTCAGACATATATCCTAAAGTATACTAGAAAAGTGAGTTAACCCCGTTTTAACGACGCCCGACACATTAAGGGTTGTATCAACTTTATGGGGGTCTATTAAGCCTTGAGGTCGTTACCCCTATAAGGCTTTTAAGGGTAGAGCTAACAAAAACATGGCGTGGTCTAATAATGAATGATTGGTGGACATGTTCGTTACGGTATAAAGTATATGAGATTACATATAAATGTAAAAAAAACTACTTGAAAGGAGGTAAGTGATAATCATTACAAATTTGAGGAGAATCAATGAAGAACTTGAAATATGTTATACGTGACTCTAATATTTATGCGTTGCCTTGATTTCACTGGGCTCCTATCATCAGATCCTGACCTAATGACCATGGAAACAATTATCAAGTATGTGTATATTAATATAAAAAAAAAACAATTTTCAAAATCTGTCCATTGTATAATCGGGGAACGTACATTAGAAATAAAAAACAAAGATTCCGACAAATTAAGAATCTATTGTTTTTTTGCAAGTCTGTTAAAAATAGGTTTTAAGTTAAGATTTTTGAATAGGTTAAAAGTTTTATTTTTTATTGTTATTTTTAAAATGTATATTTCTTAAAGTTATTATGTAAAAGTCCATGTATATTATATAATGTTTCTATTAGACCTTTTTTATACTTAGCTAATTTTGCCTCGTGGTTTCACCTACTTTTTATTAGGTCCATAACTCGTAAAACAACGTCAGATCAGATAGCCTGTTATTTATGATAGCGTTTAACTTTAATTTGTTTTTTTTACTTAATAATTAATAACTAGGCTTTCCTTAATAGTTCAAACACCTAGTGACGTCATTATTAGTGAGGTAGACACCACACCCATTCTTGTGGGAATAACAAATGTTCAAATAAACTCTATATTAACCGTATTTTGTCCTGTTACATGTTAGGAAATTGAAAGGCGTATAATTATAATACATAAATAATGTGGACAACATTGCTCTGATCCCAAAGTAAGTAGCTAAAGTAATTGTGTTATGGAATCAGAGACAACGAAGCTACCACAAACACTCAGACCCGAGACGATGTAGAAAAGTAGTTTTCTTCATTGACTCGTCCGGGAATGGAACCCGGGATCTCAGAACTAGCACCCTGAAAACCAGTGTGTACGCCACTGAAATAAGCTCCTACGTTTACAAATAAGAATCAAAATGTCTATTAAATTTATTTTAATTTTGTTTTAATCCAATTTAGAGACAGTATGAACGATTTTCACGTAAAAAATTATTCCCATATGAAGACAAAACATTTTAACATCACCATCGACATTTTATGCAAAAACAAAACAAAAACCTAAAATGGCCGACCATCTAAATTTAAAACCCGAATAGAATCTTAACTAAACTATTTAAAAAGTGACACAGATTCGGCTCTATTCGGGTTTGTTCGGAGGTCGTCGGCCAGGCGTTGAACTCAAGACTCATAGTACTGACCTATACTTCAATGATTTTGCTAGCCATGATGACGAACTCATAGGTTTTTTGTACATTGCATCATGATTATAGCAAAATATATACGTCAGTGGATTTTAATTACAAAAATAAACCTTACTAGTATGAAATAAACGTGATTTCTCGTACAACTTATGTTTTGGGACAATTCACACGTGGCCATCTGATCCCGAACTAGGCAGAGCCTATATCACGGTAACCAGACAACTGATAAACATACTTAGGTATATATTTCTAAATACATACATAAATTAAACCCAGACACAGAACAAATGATCATGTTCATCCTACAAAGATTTGTCTTGAGTGGGAATCGAACCCACGACCTCCGGTTTAGCAGTCAGGGTCACTAACTACTAGACCAATAGGTCAGTCAAATTATACCTTGAAGGAAAGATAAAGATTATGAAATCTTCATTTCAGAAAGAAAACATTTTTTTTTTAAGAATGGGTTCATTCACTAAATATAAATACTTAGGAATTTTTTTGAGATTTTATCAACCTTATTTATATACAAAAGATTTTTACTCTTTATATAGAGGGTTTATCCCAGAAATCCCTTTTTTATCATATATGCGACAGAATTGAACAAAACGCACAACTTTATAGCCATCCCAATTCGAAAAGAATTCTTCCTTAAGGTCAAAAACCAACGTTAGCACAATAACACACCACGCCCCCAACACGTTAAACTCAACTCAACCGGGTTCAACCTCCTAAGTTCAACCCTCGTGACGTCACTGTAGGGATGTAACGGATATCAGAAACCATCGGGTATACGAAATAACAATTTATATTATTGTAAGTGAAGGCAGCAAAAATGTTAGAATGGATCTACCTCTAATTATAATTATACTAAGGTAGGTATTTTTCTTTGTATGCTTTAAAAAATCTAACAAAATTTTATTACTTCCAATAAAAACAAAAAAACATCTCAATCAATTCGTGGGTCCATGATTGTACTTAGCTCTAAGCCATTTTGTAAAATCTCTTATACATTGTGGAATGCAAATAAATATGAATATGAATATGAATATAAAAATGCTATCAAAATCAAACCTTATCAATTTAATTGCTGAATGGCGGGCAAGTAGGTGTTATTTCGATTAATTACTCCTCATTTCGTATATCATAACACATTTATAAATGTTTATTTATAAGTGTGAAATATCCGAAACCATTTTCAAATCCAAAATTTTGTATTCATGACATCCCTAGTCACTAGGATTCAAACCCGCACAAGGCCGGCCAAAAGCTCCTAGAAAGGTCGTGCGTTGACACCGAGCGTTAACCTACAGGCCATTGGTTCACAATTTGGTGTGTAATGTATATAAATACACTAAAATACTCGAGCTATTTTGATGTAACTAGTACCTTAATGATGGTTTAATGACGGACGTTAACCCTTGATGCGAAAAGATGAATATTCTTAACTTTTATTTAAGAATGTATTCAGTTTTTTTTATTAACAGTTCTTTCTATTTCAAAATTTCGCCAGCATTAAAACTTTTTTTATAAACTATTTGATATGATAAAGCTAAAGAGGTTTTTTTTTGTTTGATAGCGCTAATCTCTAAAATTACTAGGTAGTCGGATTTGAAAATATCTTTTGGCATTTAATAGCTCAATTCTCCAGGAAGGTTATAGGCTATTTAACATGACGTTATATGCCTTGAGAGAATAGCAAGGCAAGTGAAACCGCGCAGCATAGCTAGTTATTTATTATTGTAAGGGTACTAACCCACCCACTGCATAGCCATTCAAATAATTGATTATAGGATGATATCATGTCAATAGATTCTAGACTTAAGTCTTTATGGTTGTTTACCAGACCATAGACAAAAATTTAGTCATGATCTCATGTCTCATTGTTGCCTACAAACCTTTTTTTTAATAAACTATTTTGCTTATTTACTTCGTGGTTACTTCCTATAAAATTTAAGTTAGGTTCAATGCAGTATGTTATATATTTTTTTGTATAAAGACACCTCAGAACCATAAGTAAGAAATTCTGTGTTCCATTGCTGTAACTATTATAACTTTAAAAGAGAATTTTAAATTCGCAGTTTTTGTTTTAGTTAACTTGTCTTAAAGATCACAATTGAACCAATTTTAATAGTTTTTTTAGTTAATATAAGATATTGTCAAGGTTATTTTCTCACAAATTTCAAGAAAAAGAAATCACCACTACTGAATTAGTAAATTGCGAAAAAATAAAAAATAAACATTTTGTTTACTTTGAAGACGACTTTTTTTATTTTATTATGAAGAACGATAGTTTTTCTTAGTTCTATATTATTAGTATATCAGGATAAGATCCCTATACTATGCCTCTAGGCTGAGCCACCTAAACACACAATGTCAACGACCTTAACAAAATTCTTCTTGGAATAATCACCTTTGAAATCTGTCCCCCGCCGCTTAAACGCATCGTCATCCTGCTGATGACAATGCGTTTAAGCGATATTATATACTGCGGTACATGACTGTATGAATTATGAAAGTGTAATCTTAATTTTAAAAGGTGCAATCAACTTTACGTAAAATATTAATTTTGTCATACAAATTTGCTGATTATTTTTTGTGCAGAATAGTAAAAAATATAAATAAAAGCAAAAGTATATATTACTAGCTGTTTACCGCGGCTCCCGCGTGGATTACGGTTATCGCGGCCAAAAGTAGCGTATGTCCTTTCTCAGGCTCTAGACTATCTGAGTACCAAATTGTATTTAAATCGGTTCAGTAGGGTCGGTGTGAAAGCACGGCAGATAGACAGACAGAGTTACTTTCGCATTTATAACATTAGAAAGGTTTGTAGACAGCAAAAAAACAATTTAAACACAAAAAAATATAGTTTTTTGGCTCAATATTCTCTAAAAACACGAAAACAAATTACTTAAACTCCCTACCACCCTGAAATAGGCCTAAAATCACCCGCCAGGGTACGAAACGGTAAAAACCTAAAAAATTGCGAAAAACTCCGACAGCAAACGCGACCATTCAACTCTCGGTCGTTCGTTGACCTCAGAATTTTGGCAGGTCGTCGACCCGGTCGCTGCCCGCTTATTTATAATGTTAGAGCGAGACAGCTACATTAACATCTTACGTCAGCTGATAGTGTTCGGCTAATCATCACGTGACGTCATAGCGCATGTTTCGTTGCATTTGTTTTTTTATTTGTTTAGTATTTTGGAGGGAATACCTTCTAAATAAGGTCATGAGTATTTGAATTGTATGATGTTCTTTTTTTATATTCTTGGCGTTGACGCCATTTTTTTTTATTCGAACGAAAATTAGAATGTTATTTTGATGTTCGACGTTTGAATTCGAATTTTTCAGTTGTTTTTGTTTTTTCTTTTTTATTTGCCAGTCGCGGTTAATTATTTTGGCTGCCAATTAACTTGACAAATGATTTTGTATACACAATAAAAGATGTTTAATTGTAAATATTGTTGCCAAGTTCAATTGCTTGTAAATAGTTTGGACTTAACATTACCCTAACAAAAGACAGGTACAGATCGTGGGCTAAAGAGGAGTCTTTAGCCTATGATCTGTACCTACCTGTAGCTCACAGCTGGGCATATGTCTTCACCAATACCCAGCTGTAGGTGAATAAAAACTGCCATTTTAACGACTGAAAAGTATACATACTTTGATATTTTTCCATCAGAATGGGGAAAAGAGTTTTGATCATTCATTAGTAGTTTGAAATAATTGTCCTTGAATTGATTTCAGTGATAATTAGTTCAATGGCTGATTTTATACACATTTAGATATTAGTATCAGATTGCACCCGGATTGGTTGATTACATTTACGTAAATGTGATTTGTACTGTAAGTAAACTTAGGGCTGATTCCAACGCTAGATAATTTTATCCAAGGAATAATTTTTAATTTTTGACAGTTTTTCTATACAAAATCTGTCAGACGCCAATTTTATTTCACGAATAAAAAAAAAATCGATTTAATTACAACAACATAAATTAGTAGCTTTGCCCCGCGGATTCACTGACCTTGCTCTTCTCCTAAGTAATTAATGTAAATGTTAAAAAACTAATCATACTCGATAAATTGAGGCTATCTAATTCAAAACGATTTTTTCAAATTCGTCTGTTTGTTTCAGAGATTAGCGTTTAAACGAACAAACTCTTTAGCTACACATACATATAAAGTATTAACAATATACATACTTACATAATTAAATATAATATTGTTAAGTAATCAGTTTCCTTACAGTATCGTATATAAATAAGAATGTTAAATTTATTGACAATAACACACTATTTACATAAGATAGCTGTTTATAATAATATGTTATATACCTAACTATGTCTCGGCGAAAACATTATTATAATAGTGTACTAGCTGTTATCAGCGGCTCCGCGCGCGTGGATATCGGTTATCGCGAAAAAAGTAGCCTATGTCCTTTTTCAGGCTCCAGACTATCTGTGTACCAATTTTTATTTAAATCGGTTCAGTAGTTTTGGCGTGAAAGCGTGACAGACCGACAGACAGAGTTACTTTCGCATTTATAATATTAGTAAGGATTTGATCGATGATTATATCCGTACAAATTTTTATACCCTATCCGCCAAATACCAATTTTGTGTAATCTTCAAATGTTTCTTCCAAGTTTTTAATGTCTGTAAAACATTGAAATGCAATGATTATAAATATTATCAAGGTCGGGAAACCCTTATTTTACCAAAAATATCACTGAATAGCTCTAAATCTGCCTGCAAATAATCTAGGCATTATGACATTTATATCTAAGTATATCAAGACCCGGTAAAATTAATGTCGGAACTATGTCGGAAGTTATATCAAAACCTAATATTACCCTAATAATATCGGAACCATCGCTTTTCGCATAAACGTCTGTCGTCGCACGGAAAATCACAGCATAAAATTTGCTTACGGTCGGTCGTCACACCTAGCTACTAGGGATGCGAAACTCTACGCTTATCTATGTATACTCTTAGTGAGAGACTGAGTTACCCGGGATCATGCGGGAACGCATACCTATAATAATATCTTGAGACAGCTTACACAGGGCCATCGGATCCCACACTAGGCAGAGCCTGTATTATGGCAACCAAACAACTGATAAACATACTTATATATTTCTAAATACATACATATTTTAGATAAATTACACCCAGACACAGAACAAATGATCGTGCTCATCACACAAACATTTGTCCTGCGTAAGAATCGAACCTACGACCTCTAGTTTAGTAGTCAGGATCACTAACCACTAGGACCAACAGGTCCGTTTATGCAATCTACCGCGGTCCTGAGCGAAGGCCGCCTATCACCTATGCATGGACTGCTGTGGACCGCTAGAAGCAATGAAACTGCTCCGACCGGCCACAGAACTCTTTAGTTCACCATGCAGACGCAACTTGAAGCTGTCGATACTGACCGATTCAGGCAGTCCGTATGCCCGCCAAGACTTACGTGATGCGATTCACGTTTGAAAAACAACCGAACGATGGTCGTTGAACTCATGACACCATATTTCATAACTCAATGAAATTTCTTTAAGGAAAAAATATAATTATGTAGGCTTGGATTTTTGTAGCTCAGGTCCAAGGATATTTACTTAGCAGAAAGCATAGAGGAAACATAGACAAGTATAGAGCGTGCGAGCGAAAGCACATTTTTAGCTAAATGTACTGCGCTCGTTTACTGATTTATGTGATTTTCCGCGCGACGACAGACGTTTATGCGAAAATATCAACGGTTCCGATATTATTAGGGTAATATTAGGTTTTGAGATAGTTTTAATAAAGCGGTGCGCTCTGTTTCGACACAAATTTTACAATTTTACATGTTCGGTCACATTTTCAAAGACAAATATCTCGGGAACTATTATTCCAACAGAGCTGTGGTTGACATTAAATAGTGAAAAATTTTATCTTCTTAAAAAAACATTCAGTATAGTTTCTTGTAAAATCAACCCTTTTACAAATTATTAGCCAAATACTGAATCAGCTACGAAACTTATTTTTGACTGGTCAAAATTTTTCGATTAGAAACATGGCCTCCTATATCTAATCTTAAAATACCAATTTTCTTCTATAAAAAAAAAAAAAAAAACATGCGTGCGTACAAAGTACACATGTCAGAAGTGAAACTTCTTTTTGGCATTGCAATCTGAAAATGAAAAGTTATTTGAAATTAATATTTAATAATAAAAATAATTAAAGAGAATTATTAAAATAAATTTATTTTATATTGTTTGAAAAATAATATAGTCAAATCTCAGATGTTGAATATTAAATTAAAATTCCTCGTGATTTTTTGTAAATATTAAAAATACCTAATAAATTTTTTGTAAATTAATGATAACTCTAGAAATTCCAATTTTTAAATTAAAATTTCGTCAAAAGAATTTATGAAATATTGTTATTAGTATTTTATGCACAATGATTTATTGAAATCTCAAATGACGAATTGTAAATAAAAATGCCACGTGTTTTTTGTCAATATTAGAAATTATTAATTAAGTTTTGTTTTTGAATTCAAAATTTAGAAAAGCGAATTTATGAAATATTTTTATTTTATGGTAAATGATTTATTAAATTATCAAATGACGAGTGGCAAGTTGAAATACCACATGTTATTTGTAAATATTAAAACTACCTAACCTTCAAACCAATTATCATAAAAAATTTACTTCCGTTGCACACCGGCGTGACGTTTCATCTGTAAAAATTTTACCCTCATGCGCCTAAAGAAGTTTCACTTCAAAAATATATGTAGATCATTATGTCACAAAGCAATCGTAAAGCCTTGAAACTTTGTTTTCCTACACCTAAAGTTTAATTTTAACTAGAACTGAAGTTAAAACTTTCGTTTAATCATAACAGTTACAAAACAGGGACACCGGTAAAAGTTACTTTCGTTTTTTGATCGTCAATGACGTATGCGTGACGTCACAACTCAAAATTAGGTCAAATGCGTTCTACCTTTGAATAGTAACTGCGCTGTTACTAGTTAAAAGTATGCTATAATATAGTTAGATAAACGAAATGTTTTTAAAAATACTATATAATGTTTTGTAATTTATCTTCTACTAGCTGCGCCCGCGACTTTGTTCGCGTGTTTTAGTTTCAACGGTTTATTATTTTTGCAACATTTTTCATTTATGCTCCGCTCCTATTGGTCGTAGCGTGATGTTATATAGCCTATAGCCTTCCTCAATAAACGGACTATCCAATACAAAAAGAATTTTTCAATTCGAACCAGTAGTTCCTGAGATTAGCGCGTTCAAACAAAAAAACAAACAAACAAACAAACTCTTCAGCTTTATAATATTAGTATAGATTAATATAAAAATAAATCCCGATTTCCCTTGGCCTCGCTATAACTTCCAAACCACTGCAGCAAACAGGTAATTATATTTTTGATAGTTCCTTATTGTAAGGACAAAGTTTTTAATATAAAAAAATAACAAAAATAACTTTGGAAATGTTTAGAAAATCTCACAACATCCGCGCGAAACTGGGGCGAGTCGCTAACCATTGAATTATATTATTTAAATTGTTTTTTTTTTTAAGTTAAATAGTTTTTATGTGCAGCGACTAATAAAAACTTCTTTAAAGATTATTATTATATACTTCATATGTCATTTTTACACATTCATAATTAATAGAACGAACTTTTGATTTCCCACACCTTAAAAATTACATCGAAATCGGTTCACTCTTGAGGAAATCCTGCATTCGCGTATTTCAACTGAAAACAAATCGTTTCGCGTTCAGCATAACAGGGGATTAAATGAATCATACACAAATGTATGTCATTGACCTAGAAAAATAAACTGTATTGAATTCTAATAAATAAACGAAATACTAGGAATTGAAGTTAATCAAATCGTACGGGAAAAGATGTTACAACCTTTTTTGTTTCATTTTCCTTTGACTTGTTTACGTCTGCTAATAACTTGATTGGGTTGGTCAGGGAAATATATTTATGGCAAATATTAATAACTAACTACCTGCCCCGGCTTCTCTCGGATCGATAAATCATTAATTAATTAAACACAGAAAACTTTCCTCTTGAATCACTCTATCTATTAGTGAAAATCATTTGAAAATCCGTGCGGTAGTTTTTAAGATTATCGCCTTTAAATTGACAGACGTGGAAGACTTTGTTTTGTAATATGTATAGTTTTTTTTTAGATAGTAGATACTAATAGTGTCTTTGACGAGAGATAATCACAAAAATATTACAGAGGCAAACAACCAGACTTGGAACAAACATTTGACGCATATACAAATATTTGCACGACGCGGGGACCGAGCCCGCGACACCGAGTGCAGTCGTAGTTAGCGCTGTCGTCAGCTGTCATACATGTACTTTTAATTAAAAAAATAAAAAAATAAACTTATTTATTGTAATCTGTAACAGCCATTTTTCAGGTCAATGGACAAATCAGAACGAGCATTGACCATTAGGAACTCTTAATAATAAAAGATGGTGGAATTTTACAGTGGGCAAGCGTTAATCAATGCTTGTTCATCATGTAGAAGGCGCTTAGCCTTGCTGTGGGATAGTTACAGGCCGGTATTATAAACTTAACACTATAAGGAAGTCAACTGCAGTTAAATGGACGTACAATTCAATAAAAAGCTTACAAACGTATATTATATTTTATGCGGCCAATAAAAATTCGGCAGACACCCTTCCGGGGTCAGAGCCCTTGATAAAACCGAACTAAACTAATCTATAATCACTAAAATGATCACTCAATATCAAAAATTCGAGACATTACAACGTCAACTGATAAACAAATGTATAAATAAATGTATAAATAGTATATATTCCTCAGCATTTTTACCAAAACATTTTTGTTGGGACTAACAACCTGCTTGAAAGAGCAACGCACTCCACTCTAGACGAACAAGGGAAATACCTTTG
The DNA here is from genome assembly GCA_932294365.1 of Diachrysia chrysitis. Taxonomy (NCBI): domain Eukaryota; kingdom Metazoa; phylum Arthropoda; class Insecta; order Lepidoptera; family Noctuidae; genus Diachrysia; species Diachrysia chrysitis. Next base: position 3,081,980 of record OW028669.1, read on the forward strand.
GAAAGCGCCATCTGTTATCGAGTAGTCGTACTAAAGGTCAAACGTACGGGTTAATGAACCGAGACTGAATTACGCCCTATCAGAGATGATTGTACTACTATTTTTGGTAATGTATATTATGTTTGTGTGTATTTAGATCTGTGTGGGTAAATAATGAGATAACGAATATATTTACAAGTTGTTGTAATCTTAATCTTTTAGATGTATCATTGATGTCTGATCCGTTTGCTGTTAGTTAGTGTCATTGTTGTGAAATTAGGCGTGATGTCATTAAAACGGCGATGATGAGTTAGGAATATTTGAATATTTAAACAGGATTTAAGTGACTGATCTTAATAATTGTTTAATAGAAGTGACGTGAGTAAGCTGTTTATACAGAAATGTGTGTTTGGAGTAATACACTTCTGGTTACCCCTTCAAGGAAAGTAGGTTAAACAATATACAATTTAACCTAAACCTAAAAAATACGTTTATTTAATGAGTATTTCAAAGTATTACACACAAAAAGCCTTGTAATGCACTAAAATAATGTATTAATGACAAAAGATTCCTTGCATCATGCTGAACAAACACTTAAAATATCTCACATAGCTGGTTCACTGACACTATACTAATGTAACACTAAACCGAATGATCTAGAATGCTTAATAAACAATTTTACGTTGTAAACAAAAATCGTGAAAATTTCGTTTAAGCGCCATCTGTTGTTGAGGGGCGATACTAAAGTTCAAACTGCCAAACTGAGGTGAATGAACCCACTTGCCTGCTTATCTTCGTATTATGAAGCTTGTATGACGCATGGGCGATTTATTTTTTCATACAATACTTCTCTCGTTAAGTATGAATGTATGTTTTTATTGCAATCATCGCTTTACAAGATTATTATGCGTTTTTGTAATAACTCTTGATTTGAATGATGAAATTTTATGAAGATGTAGTGTAATATTTCTTAGTATTTTTATAGATATAGTTATAATATTTTTGCATGACATGGCATGACTCGAAAGGATAGTCAGGACCGCGAAGTCTCGAAAATTTGTTCGCAGACTGCGAAATAATTTTGACGACCTCCATGGTCGAGTGGCGTACGCACCGGTTTTCAAGGTGTCGCCAGCTCTGAGGTCCCGGGTTCGATCCCCGGCTGGGTCAATGTAGAAAACCACTTTTCTACATTGTCTCTGGTCTGGGTGTTTGTGGTACCTTCGTTGTCTCTGAATTCCATAACACAAGTGCTTTAGCTACTTACTTTAGGTTTAGAGCAATGTATGTGATGTTGTCCACATTTATTTATTTATTTATTTTATTTTATGTCATAGCTAAGTGGTCTTAACAGTGGCGGTTCCAGGATTATCGTTTGCCGGTTCTCCATAGGAGTGACATTTTAGAACCGCGCAACAACAGACATTTAACATTTTCAAAGTGCCTGAAAAGGCCTACTTGAAATAATAATATTTTGATTTTAGTCTTGACCCCGATGAGGGGAAAATTATTGCAAAGTTAACACTTTTCTTTCAAGTTTTAAAGGCAAAGCATCTGATAGTTTAAAACTTGAAAAAATAGTACTTATTAAGTTAAGGATTATTGATTAAAGTTGTAAAATAGGTTGCGATAATGTCACGTTAAAAAAAAACGGAAATTAGATCAACTTTTCATGTCATGTTGCCCACTGTATTATACAAAAAAGTAATTGAATGAAAAATAAGTATTGTATAAAACAAAAACACTTAAAACACTTGAGGGCATAGTGTTTAAAATATCATTAATAACGTATAGAGATATAATTTATCATTATGTTGTAAATTATTTATAAAAGGGATTGGCAACCTTTGGTTAATGCTTTAAATGTTATTGTTACATTGGTTTTTATACAAAAAATAAACTGTAGGTGTGTCACGCAATGAAGAGCCCATCCTCTATTAATATATATAGGTATATATATATATTTTCGTTTGTATCGTAAGGGTACCTTTGTTGCCCTATTTAAGAGTATATGTATTATTCCCTGTAGAATAGATGTAATAATTTTAGCTTACCAAAGTATAGTATTAAATGTTCAACAAAACAGTAAATACTTAGTTGGTATGCAACAAGACTAAGGTATGTAACTCCACGAATTTTATAAAATTGATCTAAACTATATGCAAGCAAATCTATTTTTACATGACCTAGCTATGACTAAAAACATCCATGAAATTATGAAATTGTTTCAAAATATTTTACTTTATTTATTTTTGTTATACTACAAAATGTTTGCTACCCCTGATCAATAGCTCAGTAAAGATTGATGTGTCATTTATTATTAAATGACAGTAAAAAATATTGTTTTGTCAATTACATGGGCGCGGCTACAACAATTATTCTTAATTGTCTTTTAAAGCTCGGTATATTTTTTAAGAGTCGATTAAAAGTCATTTAATGGAAAATTTTAAACAACCAAACTCATTTTTAAGGGCTGCCAGCGCATCTGTCTCAAGTTGTCAAAGACATTCAATAAACTACCAATATTTTTTTGACAAGAGTATTTTAATCTATTTATCTCCAGAGATACCAAATTATCTATGGTTCGTTTTTAATCTGATAAATATAATAAATAATACCTACGTCCAATGATATTTTAAACAAGATATGTTATCTTTATAGTTACAGACGTTTTAAAATTTGATATCAGTGGTATATGTCAAATTATGCAGTTGCACAAATTAATAGAACAAAGATAGGATAAGCACGTGTTTCCTAAATATTGAGATGTCATGTTCTCAAAATGCAAGCGCTTCGTCAAATTCGATTGCTATCTCTCGTGAGAAACTCACAGACAGATTATTAATATGCTATGCAAATGTAAAAACACTTTTAAGTAATTGAAAGTTAGATTTAACTAAGGAATAATATAGTTTTTTTTTTTTGTAAGAAATCAACTGCATAGCAACTGCAATCATCGCAATACTGCTTTAAATAGAAAACGATAAGCTTATATTTTCTTATTACTTCTAAAATACCTAGCTTCATAAATGTTAGAGCAATTAAAAAAGTAAGCATAATTCAAATAAATATACTTATTTTATTATGGTAACATTGATTCGTTCCGTCATTGTGTACTTAATAAAGTAAATAAAAAAACAATAAATTGCAATCGGTCAGTGCACGATTATAGGAGCTATGCAGCTAGTTAATGATAAAAAATGTTATGACATAAGATGGCCGGTCACTGACCTAGCGTGGTGTAACGAGGGAAGTGCAACGCCATCTCGTATCGAGTTGCATAACTAAATGTAATCAAGTCCACTATTATATCACTTAATTATTGTATACATATTATGCATGTTTTGCGCAATTTATCGACAGCTTTAAACGAATAGATTTTTTATTGCTTATAAGAAAATTATTTCTTAGTTCAGCTACTCAACGCTAGATGGCGTTATGGTAGCAACTTTTCCAGTTTTCCACGAACTAAACCGCACCTTGTAAATTCGGTATAATTAAAGTGTTTTTCGTATAAACGTGAATAAATACGGAATAAAACGAGTTCCTAAGCATTATGTGTCTACTATTACGCGTTATGAAATCGTATTCAAGTTAGTTACTTAACACAGTACGTTCGCTGTACGTTTCGTATCGTAATAGTCCCCCACCGCAAAATCTAAGCGTTCACCAAGGTTAGACCCGCAGACTTGAATACAAAAAGGGTTCTTTGAGATAAAAATACTTAAATCTACTATAATACGGTGACGTCAGCATACATATTAAAAGGGACTAAAGAGAGGGTTCTATTTTCAAACTGCTAACGTCTAGACGTAACAAAAATGGAACTACATTCTTAAAACCAATATTTGAATATATTGATGGACGCATTTAAAACTCAAATTTGAAATTGGAATTTACAGGTTTTTTTTTAATATAGGGCAGTGTTTAGTGTTTATTATTCGACTAGTGTTGTCATTTTAAGATCTGGATAGTAACATTATAGTATTTTTTATCAATGACTGATTGGAAAATATTCTAGATATAGGAAATGGCGTGAAATCATCAGTACATATTAAATTTGATGTTATTATCTTACTACTAATCAAGTAGATAAAAATTATGAGTAAAAGCTTTGCAATTCGTTTTTTCTTAATCTTAAATATTTTTAATTCCATAGATAGTATTACTTTTTTTTTATTAATCAATTTTCTTTTTTATAAATTTCGTAGTTAACTTATCAAATGAATCTATTTATTTTTATTATTTGTTAAACCAGTAGTTGCAGGTTCGATTCCTGCCTGAGGTTTAAATTTATTCTTTCTACTATTTGTATTTAATTATGAAATAACTCGTAAAGTTATACTAACATGTCCCAAACCATTACGTCCCCAATTTATTACCAACCAGAGAACGGGAAAGCGAAATAAAACTAAAAAAAGAAGCTAACAATTCATTTTTAAAACCCCCGCCATTTTATTAATTAAACTCATATTTTTCTAAATTAATTAATTCATGAAAGTAATACCTACATAACTTGCGTCGCAGTCAGTATTGCGCAATACGAGTAATTTAGAAATGTCTAGTCGTAATTGTGTATTTTGTATTCTAGACACGCTGCGATAAAACATTGAATTGATAATAGTGTATGTGGAAAAATTCGAGAGAAATTTTAACTTCGTTCAACTTAACTGCGTAGGTATTAATTTGTAAAAAAAATAGATTACGCTGTTTGATTATTCAAAATCGATTACATTAAATTTGTCTACATAATTACGAAAAAAAAAAGTTTTTTTTTATTGATATGAAAATCATTTCCTTATTCCCTCAAATCTGATAAAAGCAAACATTTGTTTTTGATATTGAATACCAAAACAGTTATAATCTTATCTGTAACGTCTAGCGATAAAAAATGCGAAATTGAACGCAAAATACAACTAACAGTTACACTTTCATCCTCATTGTTTGTCCTGCATCCTTCGATAATTCAGTTTGCGGTAACTAGGCCAGAAGTTCAACTTTGACCCCGAAGCGATTGAACCTGAGTTCCAAGGTCACAGAGGTCAGATTAGGGCCGTTCGAGAGTTAGCCCAAAACGTGTCAGGCTTTGACCTGCGCCTGACCTACATGTGTTACAAGTTTGAGGTCATATTTTAAATGTTTGTTTTCGATTATTGTGAGTTTTGAGAACGATTTTTAATGATACAGAGAGGTTTTCAACCATATTTAAAAAACAATTTTTCTTAAAACAAATAAATAATGTACAGAATACGGGATCGGACTGGGTATGAAAAGGAAATATCTCTTTAGTCCACCAGACAGATCTTTCTCATCGTTTGTTTAATTAAAAACAAGAAAAAATACGTGTCTAATGTTTTATTTTTTATAATAAAATAAATAAAAAAATCCGATCACCTATTTTACATTACTATGTTGTATATACATTTAAGATGATAGATAAGTGAAATGTACACTGTGTTTCCGAGAATAGAAAAAAAATAGTGGCAGACAAATAAAACATTACTCACATGAATCACTAAAATCAACTTTATGGAGTAATATTTAAACCTAGTAACGTATAGCACGTGTTTAACCTTAAAAGATATACTAATCTGAGTAAATTTTTCAAGATGGCTGGAAAAGTACTGATTGCGTAATAAACAAAAAAGTGAAGTAACGTTTTATTTAGCTTTGTTTTACAATACCTGGTATTCAATAAGCTACAATATTACAATTGTGCGTGACTATAGAGTTCCCATTATTAATAGTGTTACATACAGTTGCGTCAGAAAAAATAATCCCGTTTTGCTCAGATTTCCCCTAGGATGTTGATTAAAAAACTTACTTGATGTCTGTCATCTAGATTAATAAAAATATTAGACGCGTATTTTTTTTACGAAACCTAAATATTACGACGATACGTCGATTTGAAATGTCACATGACGTCACAATGTCGTACGTTTTTTGTAAAATCGTGACGTAATTCACCCTCCTAAACTTTGACTCACTTTATCTCCTTAGTTTTTATATATTTTTTTTTGTAATTTGCGGACTAAATAGATTTTTACTTTTCATATCCAGTCAAAATCCCTATTATTGTATTTTTAAACCCCCGACGCAAGAGAGGGGTGTTATACTGAAATATAATGTATGTATAAGAGTGTATTTGTCTGTGCCGTAGCTCCTTAATTTTAGAATCCTTAACTATTCATACTTCACTCAAAAGAGGACTTTATAACAAGTGTTTAAAGCTATAATTCAAGAAAACCTATTCAGCCATTTAAAGATTATCAGCTCTTTCAATATTAAATGTACTTTGGGGACTTTTCAAACTTGAATTATATTGTATTCTGAATAATCTCAAGCCAGGCAAAACCAAACTCTTTATGTAGCCCCCTTGTATTATCATACCCTGTAACAAGGAAATTGCAAGACGCTATAGCAAGCGCCACGTGGCCTGAAAATAGGTCATCCATTATCTTTCGACAATTTAACTATCTCCGTCCCTCTTATACCATTGTGATACAGTAAGTGTGAGAGAGAGAGGTATACTTTAAGTGTCCCCCTCGAAACCTGATAGTTTGTTCTGGACTTTTGTTGCTAGGGTTAAAATGTTGACGTGTCAAGATATTTCCTGATCTGTCACGCGAACTGCGGCATAGGAAGTGGTGTGACACGCTGATACTATCATAGTTTTCTAGTTACATAGTTCTTGTTATAATTTCATAGAATATTCGTACTGATAAAACGATGAAATACAATCAATTCATTGTACAAGCGTGGGTAAAATTTTTAGAATTGATCACCCTAAAAGTAGAACTTTAAACATGTAGAAAATTTTGTCCTTTTCACTCTTATTACAAAATAGTGCAATAAAAAGTGACAAGAATACACTAAAACAGATATATAAGTTGTTTTAACATTTTCGCATTGATTTTGGTCGAATTCTTTGGATTTATACCGTAATATATTTAGCCGTTGATCGGCTACTAATCAGGCTATCTTATAAACGGCTAAAGTAGAAGATAACCTCCAAATCTATAGCTTTAATGTGCCTGAATGGCCGTGAGAAAATGGATTGGATGTTGTAGTAAGCTTTTATACAGCCAGAAAAGAAATTATGGGGTTATTTCGATGAGAGCAATTTATTTAAGCTGTATTAAGGGTATTGAATACAAATTTACTGTAGCAACATTAAAATTATTAAATATTAAGTAGGTACGTTCCTAAATAGTAGAATAAAGGCCTATATTTTTGATGAAATAAAGAATTTAAATTACAATGTCAACCTCACAGCTCTGAAATAAAAAAGCCTAACTATATCAAATTAGTACATTTTATAAATGGTCTGTTTTATTATATAATTAAAGTAGTCTATACTCAAGGAAACACAAGACAGAACAGGTTCAAGGAGTCTGGGACGACTGAGAGCAATTTGGTTTGATGTCATAGCTAAGTTAACAGGAACCACCTGGATGCGGGACGCCCTAGGCAGACAAAAATGGCAAAAAAGGGAACGCCTATATAATTCTTAGCAAAGAGTGATTATGGGCTGAAATGTTTAAGACATACCAAAGGGGTAGGCGTAGGCATACAGATAGACAAATATATAATTATACTAAGATATAGTTTTATGTAGTTGTGAGCGAGTCTATTACCATTTGTCGGACGCAAACATAATATTTAACTATACATAATAGTTAAATACATGTTAAACTTAGTACTAAAACTGTATGTTTAGCATTTCAGGTTTTTAAAACAACCGTAACTTTTTATTGATGGATTTAAATGGGATGGTTTAAGCTTTTGTTAAACTTTTATTTTTAACCGATATTAAACTAGATGTGGTTGTTGATTTCAGTATATAGTATTTGCAGTAGTATAACTTTTTAATTCCTTGAACCAGAGAGATTAGATATATAAGTAGTTATTTATAAACGCTTCTACTAAAAAGGGTCAACTGTATTAAATTTGTTTATCTATACTACTAATATATAAAGCTGAAGAGTTTGTTTGTTTGTTTATTTGTTTGTTTGTTTGAACGCGCTAATCTCAGGAACTACTGGTCCGATTTGAAAAATTATTTCAGTGTCGGATAGCTCATTTATTGAGGAAGGCTATAAGCTATATAACATTACGCTGCGACTAAAAGGAGCAGAGCATAAATGAAAAATGTTGCAAAAATGAAAAACCGTTGAAACTAAAACACGCGGACAAAGTCGCGGGGGACAGCTAGTAGGTAGATAAATTGCATAATTCTCTTTTTTTTACATAGTATAAAATAAATTCACTGCCGTTGTTCGTACGCTTATATCTTTTAAACTACGCGACAGATTTTAATGCAATTTTCAACAATAGATAGAATGATTTAAGAGGAAGGTTTTTGTATATAATTTATTAATGTTTTGTCTATCCTTGTAGGTCGCTAGTAATAAATGAACTACAGTTTGTTGCTAACAGGAATATATACAAGTTTTGGGCCATACTTTTATCTATTCCTCCGAAACCAAGATATAATATGCTATCAAGTATTGTGTGTAAACAAATATTTTGCGGTTTATTTATTAATACAATTGAAACTATTATTGTAAGATAACAAATTATATTAAAAAGTTGGTAAATATTTGTAAGTCATATTGAAAAGGTAGTTTAATAATTGTTGTTATTTTATTTTGTACTCGCTGTCCCCCGCGACTTTGTTGGCGTGTTTTAGTTTCAACGGTTTTTCATTTTTGCAACATTTTTCATTTATGCTCCGCTCCTATTGGTCGTAGCGTGATGTTATATAGCCTATAGCCTTCCTCAATAAACGGACTATCCAATACAAAAATAATTTTTCAATTCGAACCAGTAGTTCCTGAGATTAGCGCGTTCAAACAAACAAACAAACAAACTCTTCAGCTTTTTAATATTAGTATAGATTCTATGTTTGTTATTGTAAGTGGTGTCTTAGGGTTTTTGAGTATTTAAACGGGTTATGCCCTATCTCTCCAAGTTCAAAGTACCCCAAAATGATTTTTCATCCATACACTCTTAACGTCCCCAAAACGTAAACTTACCTAATTAATTAGTAAAATGTATTTAGTTAGTGTGAGTGGCTTGTATAAGCTGTACTAATTAATATAAAATAAATAAATAAAGTTTAATTTCTACAAGGTGATTAGCTTTTTGATTAGAAAATCTTGCATTTATTAAAATAAATCATACTAAGGCCTTAATTGCACGAAAAGCTTAACCCAGAGTTAAGTGCTAACACGAGATTAAATTGACAATATTGTATGAAAAACTTTCAATTTAACCTCGTGTTAGCATTTAACTCTGAGTTAAAAAGCTAACCCGGACTGGTGCAAACGGGATTTAGTATAGTATTCTGATTAATTTATGTTAAATTATAATCTTATAATGAATAAAAACAAACGAATTCCCTCTTTAAGTAAATAAAATAATAATAAAAAAAAAATTGATAAAAGTTTTTTTTTTTTTTGACAATTACTTTTTACATGAAGAATACTTTTTAGTTACTTCCTCTTTAATCTGATAATTACTTATTATATTCTTTGATTGATAATTTATTCAAAGCTTATAAGTATCTAAGCAACTAAACCCGTAACAATGCAACCGTTTCCATCAAAATAAATTAATAAAACTTGACATTATTAGGAAGTTACAAAACGTCTAATTTAAAACTTAACTGTCACATGACCAAGCTTCCATTTAAAAAGTTAAATTAACTCTGCAGCAGACAACAGTTATATTGACCGTTAACGTGTAAATTTCACATGCAAAACAACGCCACTAATTGCGTAATTAAAACATAATTATTATTTTTAACTCCATATGAAATTACGTAAAAACTTTCAAATAAATAAAAAGTTAAGTTGCCGCGAAACCGAGTTGTGTCAACGCCTTTAAAAAAATATCAAACCTCTAAGGCTTTGATCATTCCATACTGCCTAAATCATTCACTGTCACTCACTGCCACAGACAACACAAACACTATTCGACACTTTTTTTTTAAATGGAGTTTTTTCGTTGAATATTTCGCGCCGAATTTGTAAAGACCCGCTCACACCGACACTGTTGCAAGCGGGCCATCGAGGGAGCGACTAGGAAATGAACACAACGTCGGCTGCCCGCGCCACACACATAACCTCTTTCCACGCATTTGTGTGGGTGAAGTGCATACGATTTGACAGCATGTTCAGTTTATTTATAGGCCTATCGCATCACACACATTTTTGATACGAAACCACAATTTTATAACCAAAAAATACTTAACAAACTTACAAAATTAAAAAGTATTATATTTTGTCTAATTAGAGTCTAATAAGACTGAGATAATAAGAGTGTAATTAAAATATTATAATCATAATTACACATCTAAAAATGACAGATTAAAAATCTAAAACATAGCGGTTTAAGAAAAAAATGTTACGCGTCTAAATCTCAACCACCGTTATTACATAACAGTCGGCTAGAGGGAGATGGGGAGAGGTTTCGTACGTGCTAAAAAAAGACAGAGCTACGTTGTGTAACTCAACACAGGGAAAGCTCACACATACTTTCTTTATACATGACAAGCACTTGTGCGTGTTTGTGAGTACATACGTGTGCGAGTGTGTGCGCGTCTTTACATTTTTGAATTTCGAACGAAAGAGCGTAAGTGTCGGGATAGACTTTTCAAAATGGACTCTTCTTTCAGAATCATGGAGTGCAGTTTTGAACGCTGCGCTGCAGTTGTTAAGGTTGATTTTAGTACTGGTCTCTCCGATCACGGCAGCTTTTTGAAGGGGTTCAATGACACACGGTTTGGCACGTTCCTTAGGCCCACCGATTTTTTCAAATGTACTGCGGAGTAGGTTGAAAACGCCACAAAAGACTTTATATTTCCATAGAAACGAAACTAGGGCATGCGTAGTTTGCGTTATGGCTTTTTTAATCGATTTTCCTTGAAACAGGAGGATAAATTTTAAAGTTTTTACCGATGGAATGTTCCTCTAGCTTAAATACTCTGGTTATGATTCGCTCGTAACGAGAATTGACCGAAAATGAGGGCACAGTGATAGGCAATAAATCATCAATAAAAACATGTCGCTACCCGATGCTAGATGGCGTTGTCGTTAATATTATAACAGTCGTAAAATTTGCAGGTTTTATCGACCCCATTCGATATTTACGCACATTTTGAACGTTTTATAAATAGCAAGAATGACTAAAGTACTCATTCAAGAAATCCTTAATAGTTTCGCGCCAAAAATACTACAGAATATCAATATTTACTAAATATATTTAAGCGAAGTATTAGAAGCGATTTAAAGATATTTTTTGTTTAATATGAAGACACACCTCCATTAATGTTTACTATTAATAATTAATAATTACGAAATACTAAAAATAAATAAATCTTTGTCTCAAAATAGATGCTTTACTGTAAAATTGCTATTGCATCACAGCAAAGGAAGTGAAATAACAGTCATAATATTTATATAGCTGTCCCTTTCCGGCTGTATGGCGTCATCTTTGTCGCACGCAAAGAGGGCCCCGTTTGAAAAGCGGAACGAGGCGAAGTATGTCTGTCTCGCTCACGCAACAACGAAGTCGTATATTGCTGGTATGCTCGTGCAAGGCAACGGAGTGCATTGACCTGTCCTTGTTACGTGTGTGTGTGTAGCCTTGCTTTACAGTTATACGTTGTTTCTATGTATTGTACGTGCATCGTAAGGATCGGTACACACTGCGTCATATATTATATCGCTATTTTAATATTATGTATACAGGTAATAACTAACTATTGATTATTTATGTTTATACAAACCACGGTAATTGTTGTAGTATTCCATTTTTTCTTTGATGGTTGAGTTGGTCAACTTACCTGTAACAAAAAAATGTTTATAAGTAAAAAAAATACTTTACCTAATTTTCTAATTACTTTGCATGATTTAAGAAAATATATATTTGTCCTAAAATATATCTTTATTAAAATTACATAGGTATATACTTATCAGAAATTACACCAAAACATAATTTTTATACAATCAATAGTAAGTATAAAATAATACGGAACCAATAAAACCAGTAGCAAAATACAACACCGGCCTTAGCTACGTTATAAAAAAAAAGTTGCGTCAGAGCCCATAAAAAATGTCTGCCAGGCGTCAGCGTTACATCACTACGCTATACTCGTGTGTGTGACGCACACAGCTTCGTACAACGAGTATACACACGTGATGTCTACACGTGGGCCTATGAATGTGTGCGGCCTAATCTTTAAAGGAATGCGGGCTATAGAAGTACTTTTTTTTAAAAGTGCTGAAAAGGGAAATTCTTTGACAGCCCTCGGTTTTACTTTTTATACGTTTTTTTTTTTAGCAAATGAAATGGATTAATGCGGACTGCCTTTGATGGCTTAATTAGAGTTTTGCGAATACTTTATGAGTTGGATTTAGTTTTTTTAGTACATTTCGAAAAAGTACTTGCATTCCATAATCAAAATGTTTTGCTTTTGATTAAAATGCAGTTTGGAAAGTAAAATGGCGTCGTAACTTTTTATTAGGGTTTTGGTTTTATTGCTCATAAAATTAAAGAAATTTCGCCAAAACTACTGTAAAATATGGATTTACACCAGATAATATGTATTAAGACCCAAAATTTCAGCACAGAACACAAAACCTAATTTTTTCTTCTTTTATAGCTTACGTTTATGTCAAAAGTTCATAACAGCGATTGACATTTAGATAAAACGGGTGGTATATTCAGGGAAATACCATTTCCTACTCTATTGTAAGTTCAGTTGTTAGATATCATAGTAGTCGGGGAGTTAGCGATGTATCTGCAGTTATGTAAGTGACTCATCGAGGTAGACCAAGCCCAAATTCTTGAACTAATAAATGATAATATTTTAATAATTTAAAAAAATAATATTTGATAATATTTATTGTATTTTATTTTACCCTTTATTTTGATGAATATTTATTTATAGCTTATTTTGCGAAAAATATTTTTTTTAGTCCAAACCTATACAAAAGGGTTGAATGAATATTTCTAGGTGTCAAATCTAAGAATAGTTTTTTGTTGACATACTTGACATCATTCGCGTTATTCTAGCATGACCTTAAACAAGTAAAAGATATCTTATCTGGTCTAAAACTGAATTTTCAGATACAATATAAATAGATATTTGTTGAATCTTAATAGGTACATATCTATTTATTTATTTTGTCTTTATTTATTATTTATCTAAGATATTTCATAGTTTTCCCGAACTATATTAGATTCAGCTTCTAGTATCACCGGATTAAATATATAATAATATATTGGGACATCTCACACAAGGTCATCTGATACCAAACTAGGCAGAACTTGTATTATGGCAACCAGACAACTGATAAACATACTTGCATATTTCTATATACAGACACATTCTAGATAAGTTACATCCAGACAGAGCAAATGATCATGCTCATCGCGCAAAGATTTGTCCTGGGTGGAAATCGAACAAATGGCCTCCAGTTTAGCAGTCAGGGTCACTAACCACTAGAAATACAGGAGAGTCTTACAGAGCGACTGCCTATCTAACCTCCACTACCTATTATACTGGGTACCACAGTATCCCTTGGTTAGACTATACCTACTAAAAGATATATATTATAAACTAGCTGTCCCCCGCGACTTAGTTCCCGTGTTTTAGTTTCAACGGTTTTTCATTTTTGCAACATTTTTCATTTATGCTCCGCGTCGCGCCGCGTCGTAGCGTGATGTTATATAGCCTATAGCCTTCCTCAATAAACGGACTATCCAATACAAAAAGACTTTTTTCAATTCGAACAAGTAGTTCCTGAGATTAGCGCGTTCAAACAAACAAAATCTTCGGCTTTATATATTAGTATAGATAACAGTTACTATCCCATATCCATATAGGACTATAGGAGTAACTTTGTACTGTGATTATTAAATCTAAACATATCAACATTCAAGTCAGGAAAAATAATTGTAGGTTCAACCGGAAAATGCATCTTAGTCCGAAGGCTAAACATTCATTGACCGACCTTGCAACAAAGTATGTTATTAATGTTAAAAGATTGTTCTTAATGGTGTATAAGAGATTCATAAGTTTAAAGATGTCAAATTATGACATCGTTGGAGCACACAATAATTTTAAAATTGTCTTTGTTCTTTTGTCAACCACCGTGGTCCAGTGGTGTACAGGTTTTCAAGGTGTCGCCAGCTCTGAGGTCTCGGGTTCGATACCAGGACAGGACAACGAAGAAAAAAAAATGTATGTGATGTTGTACAATTTTTTTCTATTTTTTCTAATCTAATCTAATAAGCCTGTCTTGTCCCACTGTAGGGTAAAGGCCTCCCTCTCCCTCTTCCACCCTCTTCTGTCCTGATCTAGGATTAGCAGTCCTTTCGGTAGGACTCAAGTTGGTCTCTCCACCTTCTTCTTGGTCTGCCGTAATGAAGTCTCGCTGTGTGGGACCCACTCTGTAGTTGTTTTAGCCCACCGCTCATCTGACATATGTCAGTCATGACCGGCCCAATCCCATTTAAGTTTGGCAGCTTCCTGGGTAATATCAGTGATTTAGGTTTCTATTATTTAAATATTCTTTTTACGAGATAAATATATAAAGAGTAATGATCATCAATATAATAATGTAGGCAGGCATACAAAATTAAGGTACGGAATTGTTTTGGTACGTCTATTTCAACTAAAAGCATGCAAAAAAAGAATGCAAGCAAAGAGGTAGATATCTTTTCTGTGACCATGTGTTTAAAATAATATTAGAAATCAATAAATGGCTGAAAATCTAAATAAAGAAACATTTGTTTACATAATAAAAAATCTCCATAAAACATGCAATGTTAGAAATCCATATTACGTAACTATAAACGCGCTCCAACCGTTTTTATTTTTTACAAAAATATTAAAACCCGTTGCAAAACCTGACCTACTACAATACATGAATACATACATTCATACATACATTATCTATGTATAGTTATTACGTGGGAACTAGCTACGATAGCGTATTTAAGGATACTTACAAACGATCATTATTTCGCACACAGTATTGACTTATGGCACGCAACAAAGGTGACTGCATTACCCAGTTAGTCGGTTGGGTATATCCTACAAAGACCGAGGCCCGCCGAAGCTGAGCATGCTTTAGCGGACCTGGGACTCCGGCATAGGCAAGGTAGGCACCGGTGTGCTTTAGTCAGTGCAAGACCGACATAT
This sequence comes from Diachrysia chrysitis, assembly GCA_932294365.1. Classification (NCBI taxonomy): domain Eukaryota; kingdom Metazoa; phylum Arthropoda; class Insecta; order Lepidoptera; family Noctuidae; genus Diachrysia; species Diachrysia chrysitis. The sequence continues at coordinate 3,097,176 of OW028669.1, forward strand.
CCCCACGTCCGGACTTAAAAACTTAAATCCACGCCGAGGTCACGATGGACGCGTCCGTCGTGACCTCGGCGTGGGTTTAAGTCATTAGATATTAACCCCGTAAACAAAAAAACCAAAGAAAAGGTAAGTAGTCACTCCATGAAAATAATGGTAGTGTACTGTATCTAATGGTAGTGTAATGTATGGTGATATTGAAAGCCTACCTCAACATAGTTTGAGAGATAGCTGAAGACAGCAAAACAAATGACTTCTCAATATAATTAAAATTATTTCACAGATTTATTTACTTAAAATTTACGTTAACGATGGTTTTTAAAATGTATCAATAAATATATGCTTCAGTGAATTCTCTGCATATTAAATTCTCAACGTTAATATGTCAGTTCTATCCTTGTAAAACTAATTATCATAACTTAATTAGTGGTTCCTTCATTAGGACTGTCGGCAAAATCGTTCGATTGTAAAATTCCTTACAAATACATCAAGTCTCAAACACGCACATATCGACACATATATTGTTGTACGCGTTGGTGTTAGTAACATATAAATTTTATCTTATGTGAGTCAGTAGTCTCCTTGTAATAGTATACTTAATGCAATTATTAGATTTCGTGACTAAAATGCCAAATTGTGTAATATTAAGGAAAAAAATGTTAACGTTGCCTAATTTGTAAGACGTCTAATTTATTTTTAACTCTTGTCTCCAAACTGGTATGTTGTTAATTTGAGGACAGTTGATAAATACATCCATTTTTAAGGTAAAAGCCCTCCTCAGGTGTTGGTAGCTGGTAAAAGTCTTTAAGCCCCTTCGCCTTTCGTAGAGCGGAGGTAGCTGAAAACACCTTTACCAATAACTATAAATTAAAAAATTTAGTATCCCCCAAGTAAATGTTTGAAACTTGCTCATAACTTTCAAATTTCTGAACAGATCTTTGTAAGCTAAGGACCATCTTGATGACGAAACCTGTCAAACGAAAAACCGCATCATAGTCGGTCCACTCGTTTGGAACAGACATAGCAACACGTAAAATTTATAAAACCTTTATTTTTGCTTCGGGGGTTAAAAAGACAAATTATTGGCAATTAATGAGAATATTTGTCTTTTTATTCTTATTGATTTTCAATCAGATGATCTTCAAGGAAACTTTCAAACTTTTTTTTCGATTAGGGTGGAATTAAAAGAGAGTAGACTAGTCTCTTCTAGGGAGTTTGTTGCGCCCTTTCTTCCCCAGACCAAGAGCAATAAAAATCGGTAAAGGGTAGACAAGCGTAGTTTCTTTCGATATATTGACTGACCTTTAAAAAGTACTAACCATTTAGAACCCTAAATAAAAAAAATAGGAGCTCTCGAAAAAAAATATCTTTATAGCGAAGTCTTGCTCAAGATTTTCAATAAACTTATATTGTTTATTGACTTTGCAAATATATTAGATCTGTATATCTATTATAAATGTAAAGGAATTTCTAGTTATGTCAGTTTAAATACAAATGGTCCCAGCCTTTGGTCGAGACATTTCAAATTATTTCACAGCAAATTATATGCGACTGTTTTGCATGTTAAACAGTTGGTATCAGTGTTCTTGTGTTAAATATTATATTGGTTTTAGTACTTGTAAATCTATGGGCTTCGAACTAAGCCTTTAATGCCTTCTTAATAAATACAAATAGTAGAAAGAAAAAATTTGAACATCAGGCAGAACTCGAACCTGCGACTGGTTTAACGCTCTAGTCGTTTTACCAACTGAGCTACAGATGTCACTGACTGATGTTTAAATTTCTTCTTCTACTTCTTAATGCTGCAAGGTTGTTTAAATTTTAAATCTTGCACAATGTTAAATGCATCTCAGTTCTGAGGTCTTGGGATCGGGAATCAGACCTGTCAAAAAAGTTTTAGGATGTCCCTTTAATAAGGTACAGATTAACTCTTAGCGCGAATAAAATGTTTTAACAATGTCATCGACTACTTTATGTATCCAAGTGACTTTGGCCAATTAATTTATCTAACGACAAATCTCAAAGCCATCGTGGTGATCAATGCTCGTTCCTTCTTTATGAATTAGGCTTTAACTGCAATGGAACTGTTACAATCTACTAAAAAACAAGTGTCACGTATTTGCCACAAAATCATTATACGTTACAATATCAAACCAATAAATAAAGTGAAATCGGAGTTTCAATTTCGATGTTTTATGCAATAATAATAAATTGTAGTAATTTTAAGAGTAAATTGCGATATTACCAATTTGGTATTAAAATTAAGTTGTGCATATATTCTTGTTATGGGAAAAAACATAAGACTAACTGACCTGACAGATAGTGACCTGTCTTAGCTCTAATTTTATTCAATAGGATAGGAACATTTTCATTTTTTTTTAAACTATTAATTTTATTTTATTTATGTGAAATATAAAAAAAACAAGAGCTGTTTGTTCAATTCATATTCATCGTGTTTGAATTTTTCCAATTGTCTGCGCAATTTTCGTAATGTTTTTTTTCGTAAAAACCTTCTAGAAAGTATGAGAAAACTTAAAAAAGTTATGTTTATGAGATTTTCAAAGAGTGTAAGGATCAGTCCTTCTAGCTAAGTGACATTTTTAAAGGGTTAACGCTGATCGCTCAAATGTATGGAAGTGACAAGTCTAAACCACGTGACTTATCGAAATGAAATGTCATTTCCATACATCAAATGTCATTTTAGTTATTTAAGCGATTTCTATCATCGTAATCACTTGCAGAAATGTTACTTGTCTACTGGGGTAGTTCCGTAGATATTTTAATATTAAAGATAGGAATTTGACCTAATTTTTATGACTCTATATAACTACTTATGCAGATAAGTTATTAGAAACGGGTGACATAGCTTTGATTCATTTAGAATTCCGTTCACCTTTGTAAATAAAAGACGAGATGATCGATCTGCGATATTTTGAGCTCTTAAAGCAATACTATTGCAGTCGTGCAAGCGAGACGCTACGAGCAGTGTAATGTGCCGCCGCGCCATCTCACTTCCACGACAGCAACAGTCCAGCTTCAGGAGTTCATGGTCCTGTACCATGAACTCCTGAAGCTGGACTGTGGGTGTTGGTATGTGTATGTGTATGTATGGGTTCTGAACACCTATTTTTAAGAGAGGACTCCATCGGGTCTTTCTACATACAAACGTATTCCGCTATTTTCTTCGTGAAAAATGTTTCTAGAGCAATGATCTTTCCCAAAAGATCAAGATTTACTTAATGCTTACCCCTATTATTTTGTTTTTCCAAACATTGTCACTTAGAGAAATATGACTCTCCAAAAATGTCCATTTTTACCGCCGTGTTCCGACGACTATCGGACAAAATGTTATAGGATTTAAACAAAAAAAAATTGTAAGAAGCCTAGGTATATACTTTTCATCGAAATTTGGATGCAAAAATCATTGGATCAGTCCAGTTTTGGAGAAGAAAATATCGGAATACGAAACGTCTTTTGGTCAACGATTTTGTAGGTAAAATCAGCGTGAGCTGCAGTTGTCCCTTACGCACCTTGTCCCCGGTCGGAGATATGCGATATATTATTTAAATACCGGAGTAGTATCCCCTCTTGCATGAGCTCTAACTCCCTTATTGTCTGACTATTATTTTCATCGTATGTCTATGCATCACAAAATAATACCGAATAGTTATTTAGAAGGCCGAATTAGAGGCCCTTGCCCCCAGACGAATAACCATGGCAACAATAATAATATTTTCATAATCTTTCCTTGTTTTTGTCAGCTGCTTGGGATAACAATGTTATATAACAATAAAACCAGTTAATTTGTTATAAACACTGGTTTCCTTGCGGTGTTTTCCTCCTGAGTATTTCTTAATATAGAAACACATAGTACATAATGATAAAGCAGATATAATTCAAACGTTATTTAATTAATATTTATTTGGAAGATACTCTCGCCTTTTCGGATTTTTAAGCTTTTTTTTTCAAGTATATAAATTTTTTACTTAGTAATTTAGGTAAAAAAATACTACATAAATTGATTATACTTATGCATATTTGAAAGTTATTTACACATAATTAAATAGTAGTGAAAATTTATATATTTTAATTAATATTTGATTACGTAAAGGCATCCATTTTCATATTATAGACATGACTTTTTTTAATTTTATTGCTACTATTAGCTAAAATTCATTTAATCAATTATTTATTCAAAAAATCTTGTTAGTTAAATAACTATAATTGTCTGAATCTAATAATTAAATGCATAACTATGAACGTAATATTATATCTAGTCAATATACTTTCACTATTGGTTAATTGCATAAATTGCATCCTACAAAAAATAATGATAATTATGATCTCTTTCATTGAGTACATCCTTCTTTTTTACCATTACTAAGTACTATCAACAGCTGTGTTTTTAGAAAACGGTTATGTGTCACGTTTTTCCTTGGAGTTAGACCACCTATAGCATACCTAGGTATAGACCTAAGCCTAGGTACTATAGCATGCGTTGTGTGAGGTCATGTATAGTAATCATGCAAATTAGAGAACGCTGTGCGTTACTTGTTGCCAAGTCATCTAGCATGTCTGTATTTTGTTGGTCATTATGTATGTCATGTAGTTACTTACGGACCTAGTAACTGATATACGTGCAGGATTTAGTACTAAATCTTGTGTTAAACGGACCTAAGGTTAAATAAAGGCTGAGTTAAAAAAATATTTAAATATTTGAATTTTCCTGTTTCACTAATATTAATAACTCCTCTATTTTACTTCTTACTGGCTTACTGACCATTGAATTGTAAAAATTTACAGATACATAGTCAGAATCGCGGTTTATACCAAAAAACAAGGTATGAACCCGGTGAGACTGGAACCGTAGTTTAAAAAAAGCTACCCAAAAACAAAACTATGCTAACATAGCTTTCGAATTAAGAATAAATCTCCTCATTTATTTTTAAACTTCAAGAGGTTTAAACCTCTTTATACTATGAAGTTTGGAGGTTTAAATTTTTTTTTTTTTTTTGTTCTAGTGTAGGTACTTTATTACGACATTTTTACATTATTTATATCTTAAATATTTGTAAATATAGATAAGTTTGTAAATATTTAAGATATACATTATGTAAAAATGTCATCAATAAAGTACGTACTAGATCAAAAACCTTTATAAATAAACCGCCTTTTGTAATAAAACCGTAATTGTTTTTAGCCTTACATATTAACACGGCAAACTCAAAAAAAAATGTGATACAAACAGATCTAGAAACTTCAAAACACCTTAATAAACATCAATCTGTTCCCTCAACGAAATTGTTAGGCAGACCTTGAGCATCCGTACCCAAACCCGTAGTACGAAACTAGTGTCTATTTAGAAGATAACTTATTCCATTCGGGTTCACATTGCTTGACAGAAGCCTGTCTGAATAATTTAAGTAAGTACATTACTAAAATTGGTCAATGCCGTTAGTTCTAGTACTTTGTAGGTATAAATAATTATATTTCATTAGGTTTGCTGTTTTATCTGTTTTTGTCGTTTTATTTCATACTAGTTTTGTCGTGTGGATTTATACATTTTTGTCCGGTTATAAAGGTATCTAATGTTATAAAATATGTATATATTTCTTCAAATGCGGTTAGTAGTTTCAATGATTAGTGAGTTCAAATAAACACACTACAGCTTAATTATATAACTTAGTATAGAATAAAATTATGTCTTTTTAGTCCTTGTAACCCTTAGCGTTTAATGGAGTCTAAATATTTGCAATGTTCTTATCGAAACCTTAGTTAGCGAACCAATTTAATAGCTATGCAGTTACTTTACAAACACTATTTCCTTTGTGAAAGACTGTCAAAATAATTAGCCTATCTTAAAGCATAATTAATTAAGTTAAAAATTAATTAAGATGACTTGTCGAAATCTGTATTTAGTAACAATCCAACAATACTGTTTATCAACAAAGAAAAAACAATAAAAGAACGGTTACAAATCGTCATAACACGAAAATTCGCATAGTGTGTCAACACACACAGTTTTTTTGCCCACACTATTAACGAGACGAGTAGCGCTCAATGCTCCTAACCTATCTATGTGTGTGTGCATCCGTGTGACCCACTTACGAACGGCGTTCGGCGCGCTTCGGGCGTTTCCGTCGCCCGAACATATGTCCACGAGCCGCCATCTTTACTTATCGACTGCAACCATTAAAACCTGACACGTCTTGTTTAATATTTTTTACGTATTTCTTTAAATTAACAGGTCCGTTTTACTTGGTTTTAAGCGTGTTACGTAACAATTCTAACAAAATGTTTACTTGCCGCTTGTTTTCGCGGCGTTATCTAAGTGTTGTCTTGTAGATAAATTTGATTTACTTCCTAACGTGCGTGTGTTGGTACCTACGTTGCGTAGTTTTGTTTGACACGACCTAGGCACAGCTCATTACGCGACGTTCCATAGGTACTATGTTGCATATCTTTCGTAGGTTATGTACAAAGCTGATGTTACAAGCACTAGGTAAAAACAACAAAAATAGATGAATGTTATTGGTTTATTATTCGAATCAAATTTTATGCGTATTAAATCGAGCTTACATAAGAAAAGGTGAAATAAAAGTCGTTAACCGATTCGATTAATCGATATTGTAATATGGCATAACAGAAAGCTCGCGTGCATATCCGAATGTAACTTCCGCGTTCGAAATTTGATTTTTCCCCACTCACACATAGAAACCACTTTCACCTACCTATTCGAAAGTGGAATGATGACGTGTGACGCGTTTATTTTCGTTTTCAGAACGCGCCTTAAAAGCCTTTTAAAACTGTTAATTTATATTGTATCCGTATTGTTGGGAAAATAACGCGTTTTATTGATATTTTTTTTTAATTACTGGTAATGATAATAATAATAATAAAATTACGCTAGTGTTTAATTTCGTGTGAAAAAAACATTTGACCCATAAAATATTGTATTTCGAAAGTATTTATGGTAATATTAAATACAGCTATTACTAAAAACCATAATTATAAGAAAAACACGAAACCTTGAAACCAGATTTCAAATCTCATCATTCTCAAAAGACCTTTTATCCAAACCACTACACAAAGAGTTAAGTTTTATTTTAAAAGCTCTTTAATTGACGTCAGTCTATTTACTTATAAAACAAGAAAGCATATTATTATATCATAAGCTATAAACTCGTGTTACACCACAGTATAATAACATCTCATACATTAATCTCTTCGTAATTACAGTGCGTCACTATTTTGATTTTTATCTTTTTTATCTGTGGCTGGTTGGCCCTTTACATAATGAATAATTATAATAATTAAACTTTCACATAATATTGTCTCTTTGGTATTTAATGTAACAATTGTTTTTAAAGTAATACCAAAATTATTTGTTTTAGGATTTTTTTACGTACTCATTTGTTATTTTATTACAATTTGATAATACTGGATATACTACGGTTTTCCGTTAAAAATAATGTACTGGATAATTAAAAATAATATTTTGGGTCAACTCACACACGGCCATCGGTTACCAAACTAGGCAGAGCCTGTATTATGGCAACCAGAAAACTGATAAACATACTTATATATTTCTAAATACATAAATATTATAGATGAATTACACCCAGACACAACAAATGATCATGCTCATCACACAAAAAATTGTCCTGGGTGGGAATCGAACCTACGACCTTCGGTTTAGCCTGCCAGGGGCTACTAAAAGTTTTGTTGTATTTTTTGTGTAAATTATAAAAACTTTTCACCTTAGAATTTAAGATTTATTAAAACCACAGTTAAACAGTTTTTTTTATAATTTCACATATTGTTGCCACTTCAGGGGTTGCCTTTCTTTTTCCATTTCACATAAACACTAAATATCAAGGACTCCAAATCTCATAAATTACTACGCTAAATACAGTGAAATCACGTGGGCGTGTAAGTGCACAAATTTCGAGCGGACACAACCGAAATAACTTTCTCCGTTTAGATAATGTACCGGTTGTGATAAGTGATCGTGACGAAATAAGAGACGCCATTTTGATTTCTTTAATGCTTAGGCATCTGTCATTTATTTAACTATTCTTTTACAGAGAACATTAGGAAGTACAGTCGACCCCCGGTAATCGGACAAAGGTGTTACAAGGCGATGTCTGACTATCGAATTTGTTAGATTGTAGAGTAGTTACTGCCTAAGACCCGTAATACCAACCCTGTCGTCCGGAATATTTTGAAAAAGAGTACCTTTTAAATTTTAATCCAACAAATTACAAATCAAAAATGCTATCTAAACTAAATTTTATATACGATCAACAGTGATAGGCATGTAGGATTACAGGGACCGCCTGATTAGACGGGCCAAATTAACCGGAGGTCCACTGTATGTTAGCTAACAAGGTGCAAAGGTATTGCTTATTTTAAAAGACTTTTCATTTTCATTTAAAAAGGTACTCACTGCAGTGAAATTTATATGAGACCACCTCTTTGCTATACTATATACCTTACAATTGTTTTTAAATCAATCAACAATTGCCGGACATATTGCGTAACAAAAATACAAAAAAAAACATGCAATCGAATTGAGAAACTCCTTTTTGAAGTCGATTGTAAAATGGCCAACATTTACGATGTGAATAATTGGACATAATAATAAAATTTATTTATTGAGATAACAAAGATTCACACAATAAATGGTACCTTATACCAATTAATATAATATTGCAAGCAGGGATGTAGTCCGCTGTTCTAACTTAAACATAAGAGGACAATCGAACTTATCTGCTATGGTGCTCAGGATGCTGTGGCTACTTCCACGCAGCCGACTTACAAATGATAAAGATGGGCAGCATCACTTAAATTGCTCTGAACCCAAAGTAGCTAAAGCACTTGGTGTTATGGAATCAGAAACAACGAAGGTACCACAAACACCTAAACCCGAGACAATGTAGAAAAGTGGTTTTCTACATCGACCCGTCCGGGGATCGAATCCGGGACTTCAGAGCTGGCGACATGACCACGAAGGTCGTCAAATGATGCAGTCTTTTTACGCCAGATAGCTGCAAAGCCATGTGCATCAGTAAACATGCCTGATGGACTACAAAAACGCGAATATCCATTAATTTATTAATTAATTTTGAGCTGAAATTTTGTGAATTGACTTAATACCAGATGTACTCTTCACCCCTTTTGGATAGATATAACCTTTCAGTTACACCCTGTATGTGTACTTTTATGTAAGTTCTATAACCTTCAAAAGCTATAGTCTTGTAGTATCTTTTTCGAGTATGTTTAGCTAGTTATAGTCATACAAAAACACAACGAAGAACAATAACATACGCACATTCGTGATTCAACAGAATCCTGCGGTTCGCGTGCATCCGAAGCCGGTGAAGGTCTAACTTCTGTACCTATAGCAAATTGATTATTGTACACAATTATGTGCTAGATAATCATCTTCATAATTGCTTATACTCGCGCCTTCTAATTGCAGTATAGGCAGAAGTGATGAAAAAGTCAGCGAATACTTTATGTTTATAAAGATGTTTGATTCTTCACACATTTATTTTTTAGTTTACAAATTTTATTCATTTTATTCATTTAGTCAAAACGGTAAAGCGAAGGGCGCGTCAAGCCAGTAGTCGCAGGTTCGAGTCCTGCCTAAGGTTTAAGTTTTTTTCTTTCTATTTTGTATTTAATTACAAATATTCGCTCCGCATGCGTTAATGCGTAACAAATAATTAAAATAACAATACTGTAATATCTAACTATCTATAATAACTTTCGTGAGGACTATTCATAATTATTCAAAACAAATTTGACCCAGTTCGACTAGCGACACCACCGCCGCCGCGTCAGCTCATGATTAGGGACTCCTATTGAGTCTGAAACTAGTCGGGCGATCCCGAGAATATACGTGAGTAAACCGTTTTGTTTTAAATAAGTAATTCTAGGTTGGTTTAACTAAAGCCAGAAATAAATCTGAAACTAAAATCAAAGCTATTGATTTGAATAAAATATTTATATGAACCTTAAAATTATACACCTAAGTTCAGTTGTTTCACTTAACCTATTTTCCAGACGATTCTAATTACCTATGTATTTAGGATAAACAGGAATAGAGTACCAATTAAACAAACATACACACAGTTTTGTCACGAAGACAACCGCGTGTCGAAGTGACCTCCGGATGCATAAGTTATGCACCCTGCAGGATAACGTGACTAATGCACGCACGACGCTTCGACGAAAAGATAAAAAGAAAACGAAGTAAAGATCTTTCTTCCCAATTAGTGTTAATCGCAGTACTAAAATATCCGACATTTTTTCAGTTCGTATATTATACAATAACAAAATCGACATTCGAATCGATAGAGTTGTATTTGAGAAAATCTTGTATATAAGAATAAACATACTTTTATGCATGCAGGACAAAAATAAATTCCTGTTTTTAAAAAGAAAAAAAAGTGTTAATCAGCTACCAAACTCAAGTCTTTATGGATATTAAATCACATTCGTTAACTTAAAAAAAATATATAATAGTCTTTCAGAAACCTGGAGATCAGAAGATAAGCTAAGCTAAGCTAGGGTATGGAATCTTGACACCACCAGGAGGAGTCCACCAGGACTGTGGCCCGCCGGAGTTGCGCAGAGAATGCACTCGCGATCCCGCGACTCCGGCCAAGGGCGGATTCGGGACCAGGGTGTTTTTAGTCAGTGAAGGACTGAGCCAGAGGAGCCATAAGCTTTTCAAGCAGAAAAAAAGGTTACTTAAATAAATATTGACTATTATACCCGACTAGCTGGTGCCCGCGGCTCCGCCCGCGTGGGTGTCGGTTATCACAGCAAAAAGTAGCCTGTCTTTTCTCAGGATCCAAGCTTATCCCATACAAAGTTTCAACAAAATTGATGTAGCGTTTTAGCCGTGAAAGCATAACAGAGTTACTTTCGCATTTATAATATTGGTATAGATTGGTGAGATTTTTGTTAGTTTAGATATTGAATACTAGCTGTCCCTCGCGACTATGTCCGCGTGTTTTAGTTCCAACATTTATGCTCCGCTCCGTTTGGTTGCAGCGTAATGTTATATAGCTTATAGCTTTCCTCAATAAATGGGCTATCCAACACTGAAAGAATTTTTCAAATCGGACCAGTAGTTCCTGAGATTAGCGCGTTCAAACACAAGAACAAACTCTTCAGCTTTATATATTAAGTACTAGCTGTCCCCCGCGACTTTGTTCGCGTGTTTTAGTTTCAACGGTTTTTCATTTTTGCAACATTTTTCATTTATGCTCCGCTCTTATTGGTCGTAGCGTGATGTTATATAGCCTATAGCCTTCCTCAATAAACGGACTATCCAATACAAAAAGAAAATTTCAATTCTAACCAGTAGTTCCTGAGATTAGCGCGTTCAAACAAACAAACTAACAAACAAACAAACAAACAAACAAACTCTTTAGCTTTATAATATTAGTATAGATATAGATTTCTTGAAATATGAATGCCTAAAACTGCAACCACTTGGTCGCATATCAACCATGCTTGTAACTTGTAACCTTGGCTGCAACCAGGTAATTTGGATTGCTACACAACCTTACGACGGTGACAATTTGAGCTACCTACTGTTGATTGCGTGGTTGCCGGTTCATATCAACCTTGAATTTTAGACGAATTAGAGGCTTATTTTAATGATGATTCTGTCGTTTAATTATTTCTTAAAAGACTTTTATAAGGCCAGGCCTATTCAGTTCTTATGATGGTGATAAATGTACGGATTTATAATACTCACACACGGCCATCTGATCCCAAACTAGGCAGAGCCTATATTATGGCAACCAGACAACTGATAAACATATTTTTATATATACAGACACGGAACGAATGATCATGCTCATCACACAAAGATTTGTCCTGGGTGGGAATCGAAACCACGATCTCCAGTTTAGCAGTCAGGGCCAGTAGACCAACAGGCCAGTTAACTTCAACTGGAACATAATTGACAGAGAATGCATATATTTATTGCACCAATCATAATTAATATTTAATCTGGAAAAATAAACTTAAATTTTGTTAGTTTGTTCATCATCAAACACTATAACAAACAGTCGGATTAAAAAAAAACTTCTCCGAATCGATAGCACAGTTCTTGAAGAATTTACAGTAGGTCACCGGCGTTAAATAATGCACATCGGTCTTTGGAAAGAGACAATTGACTATTTACGACAATTGACGAACACTGACGACCATCCATTAATAATCGTATTTATTCAGTGTCATTTCATAACGAATATATACTAGACTTTATTTAGTTTACGTCAAATTAATTACATGTAAACTGTAAATGTATACAGAGTTGTAGCAACTACTAGAAAAGGATAGTCATGCAAATATGCTGCCTCTGCTGCTGTCTCTCGCGGATAAGCCGCAAAAAAAATCTACAAATCGATCTACGATATCTTCCAAAGAAAAAAATCACTGCCACCAGCGCCACCTATCCGTCACAAACGTAACTATGTTCGTCAGAGTAGTTATGTCGCCCTTTATATGTGTGCACAGTTTCATATCAATTCGACAAACGTTTCTCGAGTTTTAGGTAAACATACATACACACATACATTCTCTTTTATATATATAAATAGGATAACTTAGATGCCTAGAAAGATATTTCCTTATAGGGACATCAACATACCTAACCTCCAAAAAAATATCCGAAAATTTTCGCAACATTTTGTGCGTATTTTAAACTGTCAAATTATTAGATTTGTGAATGTAAAACCTCTTTAGGCTGTATTTTAGGCTTGAAACGGAATAGAAAGTGGGAAAGAAAGTTCTTGTAGAGATTGTGTTGCTAATTTTGGGTGTATATGTATGAATAGAAGCTAGTCAAGGCAGTCTGCTGTCTATGAAATACATACATACAATCTTTCTCCCTACAAATACATCCGGAGGAAGTCAAATACAGAAGCACGATTAAAACATTTAAGAATATTGTTTACTGAATTCAAAAATGGATGCGGTTCTCGATTCGTGGATTTTTTGAAAACGCCTGGTCCGATTTGGAGAATTATTTGTTTAACAAAAAGGGTATACTTGTAAGGTAGTCCCATGGTCATCAGGATCTAATAATGGGATCCTGGTGAAATGGAGGAAAAAACAAGGAAGACAGAAGCACTCCGGTGATTTTAACCGGTAAGAGTCCTACCCCGTCTTTCATAGTTCAAGGATTTCCACCCAGCAAAAATACTAAAGATAACGACGAAATATTGATATTTCGATACAAATATGCTTTTCAAAGGAACTTAAGACTTTGTATTTGACCCAAACACATTAAAAACCTATGAATTCATTTGGAGATGTCCATTGTCCATGGCCAGCAGTGTACTTAACAATAGGCCACTTGCCCGTTCTTAGAAATAAAAAAAATACCATATCATAAAACAAAGTCCCCGGCGGCGTCTGTCCGTCTGAACGCGATAAACTCAAAAACTACCGAACGGATTTTCAAATGGTTTCCACCAATGGATAGAGTGATTCAAGAGGAAGACTTTAGTGTATAATTCATTAAAGTTTTGTTTTCCTGTGCGAAGTTAGGGCGGGTCGTATTATTATACTTAAATACTTTTTTTAAAAATTTAAGTTAACTAAAACACAGTTAATTAATAGTCGCCATTATATACCTAAAAGTTGATTAGTAAAAGGAGATTGGTATAAATTGAAGCGTTATGCCCGTTAAAGGCACATCAAGTTAGATGTAGCCTTATTATAACGTGGCAAGGTTGCGCGCACGCATGCAATGTATTGACGTAATTTACTCCGTTCGGAATTTAAATTGCAACTGTTTGTTTTTAATTTGGATAGACATAGTATTTGTTAGTTTGTAGCTGGATTGTAGCTGTATTTTTTAAAAAAAGTCTACATTATGTATCTATTGAAAAAATATAATTTAGTACCTAAGTAACGCTAAGTTTACGTTTACCCATTTTATAAGTGCTTTAGTTTTTAGGTAGGGGTGGGAGTGGCTGGAGGAGATTTTTGTTAGAGGATTTTCATAAGAGTTTTTTTTATACATTCAAAAATAATACATATTATTTTTATCTCCCGCTTGCAATGGAGGGCAGTGGAAACTATTTTTTTTACTCCTCCTATTAACTTCTGATTAATTTCGTTGCGGGTTCCAAGACAATCAATTGTTTCCCTGAACACCTAGCTTAACTGTCTCGGTGGTATTCATTGGTTATCATTGAAGATCCTGGCTTACAGGAGTTGCAATGATGGGCATGTGTGGTGGGAGGTAGTATAAAAATACATACATTATGTTAATTAAAACAAAGTCATGGCAACGTTGGGTTTATTTCAAAGTTTTTTTTTTATTCTTTGGAGGAAAGTTTACAAAAAGTTTTAAGAAGTAAAATATAATGCCTGTTATTTTCACCCTAACAGTTTTACACAAAGGCCTCTTCATGCCCAAGAAATGGGCATTAATCCCCACGCATTTCGGATTTTTAAACCCGATTTTCTTACGATGTTATTTTACAGAGTTTTACCCCGGTCAAACACATGCGCGCAAATATTCGTACAAGGTTCATATCTGGAAAAATCCGACACAGCTTGGGAATGAAATCATTTGCAATCAATGTCGTCTTACACCCGTGGGTTTGCGTAATCGTGCGAATGAGAGAGAGCTTTTTATTGTTTTTAATAAACTAATAGTTTTAAAAAGAAAGCGATTGAAGCTTTCAATAAATTTGCGAGTCGTTTAGTGTCGATTTGATAATTATTTCCGCAAAGAACGTGTGAATTATTTTCACTTTCGGTATCTCTAGAATGGTAAACAGGTAAGAATCAAATAAATGTATGTTTTGTTTTAATTGTTATGATGTTTTTGGTTGAAATTTTATAATTTTTCTCTTTTAATACTTAACTAGAAGCCACACAGACTTGGTGCAAAAAAAAATCAACTGTCTAGCTATTATGGTTCATGATATCCAGCCCGCTGGCTGACAGACGGAAGACTGTACCGACAGACGGACGGACGGACGGACAGACGGACGGACGAACAGACGGACGGACGGACGGACAGACAGACGGACAGATGGACGGACAGACGGACAGCGAAGGCTTAGAAATAGGGTTCCGTTGGCACTCTTCGGGGTCGGAATCCTAAAAAGGTTGTTTCATAAATAGAGTTAGCTGTATTAAATTATTTTTGTCTTTAAAACACACCAAATTATACCGTACAACAACATTATGGACACAATAAGACTATCCGCAAATATTACCACTTTCTACAGCCTTCATAGTTAGCCAACAACAGTTTTCCTCGTTGCAACACTACGCAGACATGTTTGAGGGAAAGTGGTGACTAATTCTAATGTATATCAAATAAATTGTTTTATACAGTAATGTAGTATATGTATACCTATATTTTAAATGGGGCAGCCATTTTGTTTCAAAAATTACCTAAGGTCGAAGCGTCAGGGTAGCCCGCGTAATCCAATTTTTTTTACGTTTTTTGCAATTTGCCGGTTAGTTTAAGGTTGTTTTTGTAACAAATACGATTCGCGGCTGTAATACTTTTGTATTTACAGAATTATAATCATTAAAATCATCAATCCAACCCTCTAAGTACATGCAATGTCTTTGAATGATATTTCATAACAAACTCATTCAATGGGATTGCGGGAACTTGCTAAAACTGACCGGCGAATTGCAAAAAACGTAAGAAAATTTGAAAATTTCGGGCTACGCTGACGTTTCCATCTTAAGATAGATATTTCTTTGAAATACTTGTAGTATCTTGCGGTTATACTTGCCTTTTTGCTCGGCTCCTAATGATCGTGGCGTGATATTAACTCTTTAATCTTCCTAAAGAATTAGAATAACCAATGCAGATACTTGTACTAACTGGGCCACGCGGGTTTATTCGCGTAATTCTCGTTACCGTGAACTAATCGTGATAAAAAGTCCTATTTCATAATCTAATGCATAAACTATGTGTGTATTAAATTTCATTCAAATCCATTCAGTAGTTTTTGCGTGAAAAAGTAACAAACATGCATCCTCACAAACATTCAAAGTTATGCTATTAACTAACTGTTTTCCACGGCTCCGCCCTCGTGGTGTCGGAAATCTCAGCAAAAATTGGCCTATATCCTTTCTTAGGATCCAAGCTTACCCCATACTACATTTCATACAAATCGGTTCAGCGGTTTAGCCATGACAGAAAAACAAAGTTACTTTCGCATTTATAATATTAAATATGGAAGTGTGTATCCGTATACAATAAATACTATTCTTTATAATGTTCTTTAAAAAACACACCTCTATCGTTGTCTCTACTAAGTATACTATAGCACTCGCCTATTGCGCAAGCGCAGGCATGTGTGCTTCACGTTGGTACGCACATGTTACGTCACTCACTTATGTTAGATATTAGAAATGGTAAACAAGTATTATCACGCTTCTTGTACATAACTGAGTAGGTAGACTCTTTAAGTCACTGCAGCGACAAATATACATTTAAGAACGTCTCAAATTTAAGCAGCGTTTGAGATTGACGCATTAAAGTGTACTCTCTCTATGAATATTATACGATTTTTATATACTCTACTTCTGCGAAGCCTTTTCCCAAGTTGAATACCGTATTTTACATAGAGCGACTGCTTATTTGACCTCCATAACAAATTTATTGAGAACACTAATAGAGCATCACTTCGTATGATATAAGGTGTTGGTTATCGCGGTAAAAAGCAGCCTATGTCCTTTTTTATAGTCCAAGATTACCCCATTCAAAGTTTCTTTTAAATCGGTTTAGTGGTTAAGCAGTGATAGCGCAACACACAGACAGAGTTACTTTCGCATTTATAATATTAATATGGATTTCAGTATACCCATAACCATGATCCTTTATGTATCAAAACGCCGGATACACTACATAAAATCACTTTTAATACTTCTTTTTTTCCATCTAAACTTATTTACCAAAATTTTCTTGTCGCAGCCCGCGCCATCTTGAACCAAACCCTTCGTTTGAGTTGCGCAAGCGTGTATGCACTTCATGTTGGCAGCTCTTACGTCACACCATGATAGATGTAGGAGATATGCAGAGTGAGTAACGTGCTAACTTCCTATTGATGGGATCCAGTTAAGTAGGGTTGTTAGTTTAAATCTAATGTGAATAATATTAGACAGCTATGGCGTTTACTGCGATTTTTTTTCTTCAAAGCCAGAGCACTTAGGAAGCGGTGATTGTGGCTGAATAAGTGTGCTGTATATATTCAAAGTCCGGCGAAGCAGACAAAGCCTGTTTGACCTTTTAAAAAAAAGGGTTTTTGACCTAGTATGTAGCTTGCAAAATATGTTTAATTGCGGTACTTAAAACTTCCTCATAGGTCTCGTACTTTTAAACCCCTGACGCAAAAAGAGGGGTGTTATAAGTTTGACGTGTCAGTCTATCTGTGGCATCATAGCTCCTATACAAAATGAACAGATTAAGATGCAGTTTCTTTTATTGGAATGCTGACGTGATCGAGATCGTTGTTAGCTATTAGGATAATTTAAGAAGATCTATTAGCATATCGAAATCTAAAATTTGTCGAGAGTTTCTTAAATTTTTAATTTATATTTATTCCGAAATATATTGAACTGCTTCCTTGAGATACAAAAGCTAAAATTTTGTATAATTATCTAAATTCGTTAACAATGTTACATTGCGCGGGCTGAAGTTATTAAAACTATACACATTATAAAGTAAAACTATAATTATGAACTTATGTGTGTGTTAGACGTAAAATTCGTCGTTTACCAAGCCCTACCTTGCGCAAGCGCATACCTTTGCATTTTGTTTGCCTTTTTAACAGTTACGTCAAAAGATTGTGTTATCAGTTAGGAACAGAATGGAAAAAGTTTTTATTTGTCTTTAAAGGAGGACAAATGTGAAAACTTTTTTGTCCGTTGGTTGATTGTTGTGTGAATTTAGTTACGGTTACATGTGTTAGTATTGTAGGGCCTTATATGTATATAAAAATTTCAAGCAGGTTCTCAAATAAAACTGCACTTGGCAGATGATATCATCATACTTCATATACTAATATATAAAGCTGAAGAGTTTGTTTGTTTGTTTGAACGCGCTAATCTCAGGAACTACAGGTCCGATTTGAAAAATTCTTTCAGTGTTGGATAGCTCATTTATTAAGGTAGACTATAAGCTATATAACATTACGCTGCGACCGTAAGGAGCGGAGCATGAATGAAAAATGTTGCAAAAATGAAAAACCGTTTAAACTAAAATACGCGGACAAAGTCGCGGGGGACAGCTAGTATTAAGATAACATTGTATCATTATGATTGAAAACAAAAACAAGAAATAAATGATTCTTTTTTACATATATGACATAGATACAGACGGACGAACAGCAGAGACTTTGTAATAGAATCCCATTGGCAACGTGGGCTATGGAACCCAAAATGTAAAATTTTATTTATCTTATGAAAGTTACTTGCTTGAAAACTCAGTAAACCCTTTTTGTCCTTTATATTATACTAGCTGTCCCCCGCGACTTTGTCCGCGTGTTTTATAGCTTATAGCCTTCCTCAATAAATGGGCTATCCAACACTGAAAGAATTTTTCAAATCGGACCAGTAGTTCCTGAGATTAGCGCGTTCAAACAAACAAACAAACAAACTCTTTATTAATACATTGGATGCTATAAAAACGTAAATAAATTAACCATTTATTTTACAGTTGCCTTTGATAGTATGACACTCAATATTACCATTATACATTGTATAATTAATTAATAGAAGCAATGGCTAGAGTTCTATTAAAATACAACCTTTAAAAATAGGTAAATACAATTATTTTTATAGATATTGATATCTTTCTGTAAGGTCGCGAAGGTACTCATTCGTATAAATAGTATTATTGGTCTAAGAATAAAATGTAAGAATGAATAAAAACTACTTTATGCATTTAATACCAAAATAAAAAAGCAATCTTAAAAAAAATAATTGTCATTGAAATGTAAGAGAATGAAAAAAAAACGCCAAATTCGAAATTTAAATTTCGAAATTCGCGATAGGACGGTGCGTTGTCTCAATTAAAACTTTACGTTAAGTGCTAGCAATGGATATTTAACTGTATTGTATGGGATATAAAGTTTATTTTCCTTTGTATAGCTTCACGGCTTGAAGCCAACTCAAAAGTATGTCACCGAGTTGAATAGCACGCGCAAGGCCGGTCTATCTATGAATGCGCGCTCAAAACCACGGATGTTACACTATCGCCGTTCAAAATCATCATTGAATTTACGCATAAATAGATATGGCACCTATTCTATGGTAAGCAAGACTGCACAGGACGCGAAATGGATGCATTTCAAGCGCTGAATGAGCTTCCAAGGCCGATATTTAAATGCGCGTGCGAAACCGCGAATGTGACTGACTATCGTAGTTCATCATTGTATTTTATACGCATAAATAGATACGACAATATTGTATGGTAAGCTATGTTACTGAGGTTTAGAATAAGATGGGTTTTAAGCAAAATCCTCAAGGCAAACTGTATTATTGGGTACTTATTAGCAAATAGGTAGGTTACAAGTAGATATAATTAAATTAATTAGAATTAATTATGTTTTAGAGTCGTGTAATCATCATTTAATATATTTTAGGGCACTTATAACATATAACTACTATAAAAGTCAGTTTCCTTAATTTCCAAGCAGAAAATTCTTGAAATTAGGTACTTTTCTTTTGACTTTTCAGTTCGTCCAAATTTGAAGGTTATGATTGTTATATTAAAGTACTAGCTGTTTCCCACAGGTCCGCCCGCGTGAATATCGGTTATCGCGGCAAAAAGTAGCCTATATCCTTTCTCAGGCTTTAGACTATAGTTGTACCAAATTTCATTTAAATCGGTTCAGTAGTTTTGGCGTGAAAGCGCGACAGACAGACAGACAGAGTTACTTTCGCATTTATAATATTAGTAAAGATATATTTTTCTCCTTACAAATAACGTTTTAAAGATATACCAAAGTTCATCTGCCTAGTCTTTTCCAAAGATATGTTGGGGTCGGTTCCAGTCTCACCGGATTCAGCTGAATACCGGATTTTATAGACTGCCTATGGCCTCCACAACCCATTTTACTGGGTAACCCTAACAAAACTGATAGTAATGTTTAAAACAATAGCCAGTTACAACTAGTTTATTAGTGCTTCTGTTTTTAACCCTAGATAGATAGTTCTACCAAAGTCCATTTTTAGGTACTTATTTTAATTTGATATTTATCGTCTTATTTGACCTAGGGACCCTAGGTATTTAAACATTATATAAATAATTATTATTATATTGCGACATCTCACACACGGCCATCTGATCCCAAACTAGGCAGATTCTGTATTATGGCAACCAGACAACTGATAAACATACTTACATATTTCGAAAAACATACATACTATAGACAAATCACACCCAGACACAGAACAAATGATCATGCTCATCACACAAACATTTGTCCTGGGTGGGAATCGAACCCACGACAGTAAATGGGAGTAAGCAGAGCTTTTGCTATCCATAATAATATTATAAATGCAAGGTAAATCTGACTGTCTGTCTGTTTGTTACGCTTTTAAGGCTAAACCACTGAGCCGATTTTGATGAAAGTTGGTATGGGGTAAGCTGGAAAGGTTATAGGCTACGACGCAAGAGAAGCCGCAGGCAAAAGCTAGTTATTAGAGTTTGTATTTCTGTTGCCTCTTTATCAATTAATATAAAAATACTTATATACAAAATTAACAGGGCCTTCATAAAATCGTACAGTACACTTTGCGGACGATTTCGGCTCGTACTTTGCCGGAATTAAACTTAACCCAATAAGTTAAAGTAAACGGGAAACATTATTTACTTTAACTTAAACTAAAAAGCGAAGTATATAAGTACTAGCTGTCCCCCACGACTTTGTCCGCGTGTTTTAGTTTCAACGGTTTTTAATTTTTGCAACATTTTTCGTTTATGCTCCGCTATTTTTGGTCGCAGCATAATGTTATATAGCTTATAGCCTTCCTCAATTAATAGGCTATCCAACACTGAAAGAATTTTTCAAATCAGACCAGTATTTGCTGAGATTAGCGCGTTCAAACAAACAAACAAACAAACTCTTCACCTTTATATATTAGTAAGTATAGATATGCAGTTTCTTACACAGGTTAAAAATGGCGACAATTCTGTCTCAATAACAACAATAACTAAATAGAAAACAACCTTCCGTTCGTTTCAACATTTAGATTCAGTTCGCTTTTACATTTTGCAACATCCCATCAAGGTGATAATTGTTTTTTTGTGGAATAATACGCGAAACGAGGTCGCTATGTCCTTGAGATGTAAAGAAAAACCTACCTCTATGAACGCAGTTTTCATTTTCGTTTTTAAATCTCAAGGAAACCTCAAACATTACAAGAATAGCTTTATCCCGCGGCTACACTCACATGGCTAACAGTTAACGCGGGGAATAGTAGCCTATGTCCTTTCTTGGTATCCAAGCTTAACCTATATCAAGTTTCATTCAAATCGGTTCAGGGGTTAAGCCGTAAAGCTTAACGTAAGACATACAGCGTTACCTCCGCATTTATAATATTAGTCTTCTTCTTCTCGTGTCAAGTGACTCTCAAACTCTTTCCGACCAAAAGGTTGCCACCTGAATGACCCGGTCGTTGGCCTCCATTACGTCCTGAAGGGTGCAGGTGGTATGCAGGACAGGCAGGACAGAAGATGCGCCATGTCTTGCGCCGGGGCACCACATTCACATTGGAATAATAATCACAATGATCCAAACTCAAAATAATTTTAGTATGAATGTGGAAATCCATGGTGTTCCACTCATTCTGTGATTAGGGTTTAACGAAGTTAATTCGTCAATGCAATGAGTACTAATGATCAATGCATTATTTTTCTTTGTATGAGAAATGGCCAACAGTTCGACAGTTACAAGCTGACCATATCATAGACAACTTCTAGAAAATTCACATCCAACCAAGTAACTTTAAAACCAATACCTTTAAAACGCAATAAATTTAACGCAATTATAATTTAACGAGTAATTAATTCAGTAATTAAATATTTGACCCCTCTCCCTTCTACGTGACGTCATCGATGTAAAGGTAACGAGACATGCGTACACGCACACATGCAAGTGCTCGTTTAGTGTCGAGCTATGTTCTAAGCTAGTGGGTAGTACTTGCCTAGATTACTGGCTTGGGATTTTGATAGTATTTTGTAAGGAAATAGTAAGGTATGGGTAAATATATTGAAATTTTTGTGGAAGTAGTCTACATTTGATCTTCAGTCTGCAGTTATGAATTAGTAAAAGATAAGTTTGTGAGTAGGTAGCTAAGTATAAGTTACTTATTGTCAAACTGAACTCATACAGTGTAAGGAAACATCAGAAAATCCTTCTAAATATATGCCTTTAAGGAGACCACTACACTATTATAATATGACTAAGATTTGTTTTACTTTTTATTATCATTAATACTAAGCTAGGTCAGTTCTGAACGATAAAATAATTAGAGCATATGTTAAGTCTGATTAAGCAGTCGAAGCCTTTTTTTTTGTCGGGATGAAACTGTTGACTTCAACCCACGCTGAGGGCAAGGCGTGGGGATATGTCGGACTTACACAGACTAAAAACACCCTGGTCCCGTCCTTGCCTGTGCCAGATCGCTTACGCAAGCTCTACGCGTCCTCGACAGAAGCAATCAAAGCCTGCGCTCAAGCTAACTTCGGTAGACATCTTCAAAGAAAAAAAAGGCCTAACATTAAATAATCTACAGTAAACGCAGCACAATACAATCACATACATATAGTATCTACAAATGTTATCAGTTACTAGAAGTTCCCCCAGTAAAGCACATTAAACAATGAGGTTACGTCTAACTAGACTAGCGCACAAAGTTTATACGACTTTAAAACTTATATTTGTTACTGTCTTCCCCCACTGGCTTGAATTTCAAGATAGTAAAATGAATTTACCCTTTCTGTTCTATTGTTGTATTGATTTTGTTTTCGAACCAACTTAAATTTAACGAGTTTTTAGAATAGATAACTTTTAGGCTACTTGCACGGAAACCTAACTCAAAGTTAGTTGCTAATATGAAGTTAAATTATCAATATTGGATAACAAACTGTCAATGTAGCCTCCTGTTAGCATTTAACTGTGAGTTAAAAAGTTAGCCCGGGCTTGTGCAAGCGGATCCTAACTTAGGCTATTATTCCTCATTACATAGGGTTAATACTACTATGACTAAAATAATGGTCACTTAGCTTTTGTTCAAAAATACAAACGTAAAGATTGACATACATACAAAACATTCGGTACATGGTTTAATATCAAATTTCGAATTTCTTTACTTGGACAACAAAAGATCCACAGTGTTAGTATAAGAACTTATGCCTAGTAATTAAATAACTAACTTATTTTTTTTAATTTTCAGCATTCTGAACAGAAGATGAAAGATGTCATCCTCTCGGCCACTGTTTTCAAGATGCTGTTCAAGAAGCTCGTGTTCTGATATTATCAATGATACGAATTTTACCAATCCTCTAAAACATCCAAAATATCTGTCTCAATTTCTCTTTCTCGTCATTAACAACGTATTGGGTAATGGTTTTAGTACAATACAAAGGCGAATTTGTTTGATACATGAATTGTTACATCAAGGTTAAATGTATAGGCATGTGAAATTCATTCATTCCCGCCCAAGGGAAAAGGGAAATCCGATAGAACAGTAAAATTGATAACATTGTTTTCTAAATCGATATTTATCTTCATATGATAACATAAATAGAAAAGACGATATATAAACCAAGCATAGAAGATTAATAGACTCTATTTAGAAACACTACCAGCTAGCTAGATAATACCACACAATCTAAATGCAGCACAAAATATTCTCGATATTGACTGGCCTTTTGGTCTAGTGGTAAGTGGTCCTGACTGCTAAACCGGAGGTCGTGGGTTCGATTCCTATCCAGGACAAATCTTTATGTGATGAGCATAATCATTAGTTCTTTGTCTTGGTGTAATTTATCTATAATATGTATGTATTTAGAAATATATAAGTATGTTTATCAGTTGTCTGGTTGCCATAATACAGGCTCTGCCTAGTTTGGGATCAGATAGCCGTGTGTGAGTTGCCTCATAATATTATTATTATGATTCAAAGGCCTATCTACCGGCTACAAAATCCTGTATAAACGAGGCACAGAACATTTATAGTCTATCTAGAAGCACTAGCTACTAGTTACAAAATCCAGTCTAAATGAGGCATAGAACATTTATAGAGTCTATTTAGGAGCTACCTACTAGCTAGGCTAGACAATCTAAACACAGCATTACATTCACACATAGACAGCTAATATCATATCAGTACCTGAGTGCACGCTCCACGCATGCGCATACGTAAATGTGTGGAGTGCAGACAATATGACTTGATACTTGTACGAATTTTATTGGATAAATTGATTATTTTAATTATTAAAGGCAATATTTGCTATTTTTATTACATTCAAGAAATTAGTTAATATATTATATATAGATATTTTCATGTTAAAATAGTGTGTTATGCATAAAAAAAAGGTTGTTAAATGGTATTTTTTTTATATATCTACATTTATCTTTTGTGATGGAATAATAATTAAGCATTTTTATTATGCGTAAGTTATGTTAAAACTTTAAAAGTTGTTATATTTATAGGTGTATAAACTATTGTAGATATAGACTTCTTTTTTAGACACTTTTATTACCATCAAATATTTAAATGGCAAAGGAAAAGAAACTTATCCGCCTTTCTTTTAAAAATGAACTTCACAGCTTTTATTATAAATCACTGTCAATAAATAATGCCGTATTTAGTGAAAAGATAATAAATACAGTTATAAACGCATAAATATAAGGATTTATATCAAATGAAAGTCGTCAAGAGTATGAATAATTAATAGCCTATTGTCATAAAAGCCTAAATCTAAATATTTTCTGTTTATTTAATCAAAATAGTAAATTTAATATATGTATGTTTATAATCTGTAGCCAGTAAATGGTTTGTGGAGGTCAAATTAGGAGTCTTTCCATGTAAAATACGGTATTCAGTAGAATTCAGTGTGACTGGACCACAAAATAGATTGGCAAAAAGCTTTTTGCAGGTTGTGGCTTAATGATAACACTTAATATTCTATTATTTTCAAACAGTTCATTATCATCTCATTACATATTACTCCTTTTTCAACGAAATAACATTCAACAAAACCTAAAATGGCGACGACATTCGCGCAAGTATCAAAACTAGTTGGTCGGAGCACATCGAACACGCTATATGGGTCTTGGCCAGGCAACTTTTTCTTGCGTACTTTAGTACTAAACCGACTTGCGACCTGTCACATGTTTATGCTATCCTGGTACTTAGTACTTCTCGTGTGTATGTATGTATGTGCTTTATTTTACGTAATATTTTAGCAGTAGCAGCAGATTTAGGTAGGTAGATAAGTCAGGTTCTTAAAGCTTCTTGTAGACTGGACACTCCTTAATATGTATGCTAGCCTGGTACTTTGATGTTACATGTTTGGTAGTTACTGATTCTTTTGAGGTAACAATAAAAAAGCTTAATTATCATGTTACTGGAATAGTGTTTCTTATGATTTATGCGATCCTAGGACTACGATTTGACATGTTTGGTAGTAATTTTTTTACTAACCAAAGTAAAATGGGAATAAAAGGGGCTTGTAACTTCTACAGTCGCATTCCGTTAAAACATTTGACATTTGGCCATCATTCTTGTGGTTAAATTGTGGAGCACACATAAATCTGCTCATAATATTATATTATTTAGCTTTTAAGTTAATAGTAGAAATGAAAATAAAACTTAAAATAAGAACGCAACGTTCTGTCGCCTATTTTATTAAAAGTAAAAAGTTTATATAAAGGAGTTCTTATGCCGTAAGTATGAATACTATACCTCTGATTAATCAAGAGTTACGAATTAATGACTGCCAGTGGTTTAAAAGCCCAGTTACGAAACAGAAGTGCAAATTGTAAGTCGATACAATATATTTTTTAACCAAACCTATCGAGTACGGCATCACTATCAAAATAAATGGTTTTGAGAAAAACTTTTTTGTGCAACTTGTAAGTTTTAATGTAAATGTAATTTAAAACCAAAAAATTTAAAAATACTTAAATGATTATTCTTAAAAACCCTGACATAGAAGATCTTAAATTTTTTGGTTTCGTAGCAGGGGTCAGGATTTTTTGGGATCCGTACGCAGAGGGGCAAACGGGACCCCATTACTAAGCCTTCACTGTCGGTCCCTGCGTCTGTCCGTCCGTTTGTCTGTCAGCGGGCTGTATCGCACTAACCGTAATAGCAATACAGTTAAAATTCAATGTGTATTTCTGTTGACGCTATTTACCAACAAATAATAAAATGAAAGGAGAGCTCAGCGCGAGTCCTACTCATACTGTGCCGGTTTTTTCATGTTCTTTACTAATACAACTTGTTTTATTGTTTCAAATAGATTGCAATAGAAAAGTTAGGTACGCACGTACTAGTATTATTTAGGTTCATGCAAAATAATTACAAAATTGCAAATTACGTTTTGTTTATTTGTACGAAATAATTGGGCGAAATACCTAAAAATTTTTACTTATTCAGCAGTTACTCAAAATAATGCTTACTTAAATAAAATACGAAATAGTTTATACCTGTATTAATGCGTCCGGTTGAAATTTGAGCTGAACGCGAAGTCGGCAATAACGTGTATTGCTGGTTGGCAAATGTTGCTATTGTGCAGATATATCAAGTTTTTTTTATTGTACTATTAACCCTTAGTAAAGCAGCAGCCATTTTGTTCAATCACAAAATGTTCGACATTCAAAATCAACGCGAATTTTAATACACTGAATTTTAACGGAACAGAATTTTAATACTTAAGTACGTTCGTTTTTTAAAGATTTTTTTTTATACTATATGGCACTTTCTTGTTAAAAAAAGTTATATTTTCTACCATGATTGTATCGTTAAATATTAGTAGATAGATATAATTTATTAAGTGCAGGTAGCTTATTTTTCGTATTTAAATAAGTAACGAAATCAATTTGGCAGTTAATTTAAACTAACACCAACAGAAGATTAGTTTATAAGTATCATAATTTATTCTAAAATTACGTAGTTAAGCATCCGATAGCTACACACTAAAACATAACTTATTAAATAGCTTTATAAAAAACTTTACAGCCATAGAAAACTTTAAAATCAGCGTTACTTAAAATCAATGACAGAAAGCAAAAAGCTTAAAAAAAGAACACACCAATTCCCTTTTTAATTTCTAAATCGGAGGGGCGCATTCATGTTTGGAACTCGTACGCCAATCATAACTTATGCCAAATGGAACTGGTTAGCAGTGCCTTACGCAACAACGTATAAAAAAAGAAACCAGACCGTTCGCTTCAGGGTTTTCACTTCATTTAAATTGTATGTTCAGATTTAAGAGTATAATTTAAAATGTGCATGCAATTAAATAGTGTACGGTAATTTATCGGTATAAAAAGAAAGTTGTCGAAATGTCAGGAGTATTTTAATTTGTCGGGAAACTTGCATATTGTATAGAAAATAACAGCAATATATTTATATTTAGCTATAACATCATATTTTATTAAATCACGTTGTTTCAAAACAATTAATAATTTAAATACGCCTTCTATTACAAACGGTTTCAAATTTGGTACTGCAGTCTATGGAAATGTATCTGTTGTGTTTTTTTTTTAAATGCACAGTAGGGATTCAATAACTGGCTTATTGACTGACAGTTTGATAACAAATCCATAATAGTTACCCCTGCTAAGGATTTATATATACTTCTTACAAATTATGTCAACTGCAAATTGTTAGTAAATAAAATAGGCATTAGGTAATCTTTTTTCATCTTAATCCCCTGCATACGTAACCAAATAAAATATAATTAAATACTGGCAGTGAATAATTATACAGAATGATGAAACCGTGAAAACAATTTTGAGAATAATATCTCTTTGTTCAGTTAGAGCTGTTTTTAAAACGAAATACTGGACAGGACAATGCTTACTTAGAGATATGAATCAACTTTCACTTAAATAAAAGTTTATACGCGAGAATAATTCTTGAATATTAAATGCTGTTACGATTTTAGAACGGCTTTTTAAATGCTAAACTATCTAATTCTCTCGAATTTATTTTTATATAACAACCCTAAATGCTTTCTTAATAACGGCGTACGAAACTCAATATGTCCTTTATTGTAAATTTCTGTGCAATAAACGGAACGCGCCCGCGTGAAAGTACCGCCGAAATGTCAATTGAGATTTTAAAAAAAGAACAACTTTTTAACGTTGGCTGAATATCATGGTGATCAATGTCATTAAAAAGTATATTTAATGGCAGCCAGCTTTTGTATTCGATAATGAATGAAAAGCGATACTTATTTTAATTAATTAGCTTTTTTAACTCTTTTAATTTATTAAGTAATTATTAATAAAGGATCAACTTAAAGTTAAATGAGTAAAATTTATTTGGCTGGCGATTATTTGAAAATAAAGATTTTTCTGTTTATTCAACGCGTAATGGGTGGCGTATAAAATCCTGAACCATAATTAGTCGATTAATATTGAATGGGCTTCATGAATAGTAAACACAGCTCTGAGGAAAACCACAAACCGTAATTTACATTAAATACTTATTGCAATCCCAATGACACTTCGTTCAACAAAATCTGATGTTTTATGATGTGTCAAATTTGACGTTTGTGAATGTCGTTAATACATTCCTATAGAATTACTCAATTCATTGGGATTAAATGATTTTGATACTTGTTTTGCTTAATTACGCAAGAATTGATGAAACATTATAATAATTATCTTTAAAATAAGACATGTTTTAACGTCTTGTTTTGATTGAAATAATAATTTTTATTTATTTTGTATACCTAATTAATTATATATTTTGATAGATTTTGATTTTAGCATGATTAAAAAGATTTTCTCCGAAAGCATTCTAAATCTTTATCTACAATGTTTCGCCGTTTATTGTTACACAAAGTTTAAAAATCGTTATATAATATCATATCGTATTTTCATTATCCCCCCAAAAACATAGCCGAACTATTGGAATCAATTTTATACATCTCCCATGCAAAATAAAAAAGTCTTTTTAATAACACGCGCCATATTGTACGAATTTTCCGCGAATCTGACAGACAATCAAAACAAAAATGGCCGCTGTCAGATGAGGGGATAAAACATGCTATCAAATACATAAAGGTTGCTTTTAATTGGTAAAAGTAATGTCAATTCGTGTCTTGGAGACAGGTTTAACAAAATTATGCAATTGCTAAAGATTGCACAAAGTATTTTTGGCGTGGGAAGTGATGCAGTTGACACATTCGTATTGTATATAAAATTAGAACGGAGATGAGTTTAGACGTTCGAATTAATGCGATGCAGTTATGTTAGTTTATTAATCTTATAAATATAATTCAAATTAATCGTTATTAACGAAGAAAACCTCTTGTACTTATTGCACACTACGCAGAGGGCAGATACGAGTACCTTATACAAAAATAATGGAATTTAACAGCAGAAGTGAATATAAAATTAGTTTAATTCCAATAAAAATTCAAATTACAGGACAAATAACAGCCAATTAGACATTACAATAAATTTAAACTTTGTAATTCTTACCTGAAATTGTCAAATAAAAGAAATGTGGTCGAATATATTTAAAAAACGCCAGTACATTTATTATTAAAAAAAAAAAACAATTTTATTATCAACAGTAATCATTCAGTGACATCACTCAACAAACAATTGAAAATTAAAAAAGGATTTTAACTTATAAAAAATAAACTACAACTGTCATTTCACGTCAGACGGAGGCAGTGGGCCACTGGCTTTAAATTGGGTCAGTGTGGCGTCCGTAGGCGTGGGGTAACAACCTCTCGATATACCCCCACATTTATACCAGGATGGGGTTTACGCCATGAATAGGATAACCTATTTTGTCGACAATCACATTATCATGAGTCAGGTGATGCAAATAGAATATTTTTTTGATTTTTACTTTGATAAGGAAAATGAATTTTGTAAATTAAGTTTTTTTATTCTTAGCGTTAATAAATCTTTTTGAAAGATGAAAAAGTACGCAGAGGTTAAACGTTAATAATGGTTAAAAATAGTTTTTGTTCTGTATTCGTGGGATTCATCACAGGGAATAAAATATATTTATTTATTATTTTTACATTTTGACTTACAACATAAAAAATTGTCATACAAAACTGTATTCACAGTTTGTCGGTGGGCTAAACTATTATTCATTTGGTTAGTAATATAATGTTTCTTTTATTAAACCAAATTCTATAAAAAGACGCCTAAAAATTGTATATTTCTTTCTCAAAAGACTATAAAATAATTACGAAATATCACGAATTCACGTCGCGTTGGCGACTAAAGCCGAATTTTAATTGGTCACTTTCTTGTCTTACGCAACAAGGCTATATGAGAAACAATTATGTGGATATAAATATACCGGAAAAAGAAGTTTTCGGACACTTTCTTTTATTTTTTTATATATTTTTTTGTATTATAGTTATGTTACACGCAACAATCACCTTTTAATAATTCTTTCGCAAATTAAAATGACATGACGGTGCATGAAGATGACTTGCTTTTTCAGTGTTACGGTACGTCTTTAGATATATTACTATATTCACGCTATTTAGTATTTATTTTTTAAGTAAGCAGAAATCTAATTTAATTTACTTAAAAGGTTCTACACGCTTTAAGTAATGCTTGTAGGGATAAAATTCAGTAAAAATGTGCGGAATAATTTTGCTAAATAGTTGGGATAAATAGTTCATAAAATCGCTTTTATTGCCTCATGCATCCCAAAATGTATGTTTTGTTTTTGAGTAGCGAAGCAGTTTTTATTTTTCGTTGATAGCTCCTGTTTGGGGCAAACTTAGTATAATCAATTATTAATTATAATTTTTATTTTTTGTAAATTTAAACTAATAAAATTAATAGTTTTTTAACAGGAAATTGCCCAATATTAATTGCCAAATACAAAATCGCATAAAGGCTACTTTTAATCGTAATAAAAAGACGTGAACGTTACTTTAACATTTTTAAAAACAATATGTAGTTTAAAGGGTCTCAAAATTAAATTAAATAAATGTGCCACCAACTCCCAATATTTGTCGCAAAGTTTGCCCCAAACACCGGTCCCTTTTATTAAGTGGAAATTACCTTTAATGCTCCCACCTGATGTGTGCGGTTGCTGGCTTTGTTGGACATTCGTCTGCTCCAACTTCGTGCTAACAGAGTTCCACATATCGAACATGTTCAACATATTGGCCCAAGGCCCAACACTAACACAATTGTACCATAACACTTAACTTAACACAAACACACGATCATCCATTTTTATACACTGAAAATAGCAAGTGTCAAAACTGTTCGTCCGTCGTACAAAATACTAAGGCTATGTCACTGATCCCCGGTTGTCATTTTGTATTGTATTGCGTTTTATTTATAATTTAATAATAAATATTTTTTAAATTTTTATTCTACATATAAACTTTCTCAAATGCTCAACTAATGTAAATACTATATATTTATATTTATATTTATAAATCTACTACGGAATTTTTTATATATCAGTCTAAAATTTCGATTTAAGGTTGGGTTTATTTGCTCGGGAGTTTATTAAGACAGTGTACCACTAATTTGTGTTTAATTATTGATTTTATTTTATTAAAACTAATGGTTTTGTGATTATATATTGCGTATAAATTTTATTAAACTTGTGAGTTAAATGCTTTGAATTGTATTATATTGTCAAAGTTTTCGTACCGAATTTGTATGTATTGAATGGCATCGAATGCTTTCATGTGTCCCGTGCATTCGTTTTTTCTTCTTCATAGTTCGTAGATGGCTTGTTTTTTTTCGCCCCCACTTGTGACCGGCAATTTATTTGAGTGCACACGTAATAGAAAACATATTTATCGCTTTTTCTTTTTTATAAAAAGATTTTTTTTTGTGATTACGTTTTTTCGTTCGCGTTTTGTCTCTGGTCGCGGTTTCGCATGCACTGGAGTGCAGTTGCAGTGTAGGGGTGTTTCAGCGACAGTTGAGGTAAGGGGGGGTGTTCGGAAGTGTAGGCTTGCAGTGCGCATGCCCGGGATCGATCCCGCGTGCCCGCTGAGGTATACCGACTAAAGCACTACTTTTCTTACGAACTATAGTTGTATGAGCTATTATATCATTCACTTTGATGTTGTGTTGCCAGGCTAGAGATGTAGGCGTCTGTCAATTGTTGGCCATCCTTTATTGAGTGTTGCAACACTGTACACACTTCCATTTATTTTATACTTTTATTCTAATTAGGTTTTATTTCTAAACTGTTTAGAATACTTGTGTGCAGACAATTAGTTATTTATATTGCGATCTCATTATGTTTGTGTTAAATAATTCAAGCTTTTTGAGTTACTTTTAGTGCTTTAGAAATGGAATACGATTTAAGAGTGTTGACGTTGAAACAAAGACTTTATTGTACTTATAATTAGGCCCAATTTACAAAATCAAAGAGGAATAAATTTAATAATTTAATAGTGCAACAGTGAATTTGCTTTTAAAATTACTGCGATTTAAAAATGGAAACCTCTGGAGCAAACAAAATTTATTTATCATTTACGATTTATAACCTGTTCCTATAAACAAAAAACGTCTCATTTTGCTTACGGGACGTAGTATTTTCCTAAGAAAAACAAAAAAATAAATCTACGATCCGTAGTTAAAACGAGTCGTTTCTCAATTATAGGAAACGGGCATAAGTCAATCCAACGTTTCTTTGAGTCATGTTAGTGTGTATATCTATAGAAATGTATAAGAAACTTCTCACTCAGGCTGTATAGTCAAGTTTCTTGCATAACTGACATTTAAGCTAGCGAATGATTTTAAGATTGTCTAAAACTTTATGTTCGTAACTTAGAACTCGTTAGTAATGTATTTAATTGTGTATTTAGTACATATCTTTGTGCTAAAATAATAAGGTATTATTTCTATGGGAATTTGTGATGCAACTCTTTTCATTGTCTATTAAGGGATTTAATATAATGCAGTTATCCTTACTAATATTATAAATGCGAAAGTAACTGTGTCTGTCTGTCTGTCTCGCTTTTACGCTAAAACTACTGAACCGATTTAAATGAAATTTGGTACACAGATAGCCTAGAGCCCGAGAAAGAACATAGGCTTTTTCCCGCGATAACCGACATCACAGCTAGTTAACATATAATTTAATAATGTAATAGAGTTATCTAATATATAAAAATCTCGTGTCCCACTGTTTGTTATCGAACTCCTCCGAAACGGCTTGACCGATTCTTATTTGCCTTTTTCTTATATTTGATAGGTCTGAGAATAGTTCGTAGGCTATTTTTATATCCTTAGGTGATAAGGGTGGACATGGAAATTAAGTTAGCTGAGTGAGCCAGTGCCTGTATATAGTTTTTAGACGAACCGCTGTACTCAGAGACATTAATGGTTACTTAAGGGATTTCTTATTATCGTTTTAACTAAGCCAAGTCTTAGACTTCTGAGAGTTCGGTTACTTAAATTGATTTAAGGGATTTCTTAATTAACCATTGACGACTCTGAGTGCAGTAGTAAAGATGTTAGATACTGTAAAATGTAGATGTGTGTTTCTTGTATTAAGTAACTAATGGCCGAAAAAACGTCAAACAATTTTAAGTCGCTGTTACGTCTCATGCTGTCTCTGTCACTTTAAGGTATATAGACATTTAAGAACCTCTTAAACTTAAGTTGCGTTTCATTATTCGAGGGTACATCTTACAAATTGACTAAAGTTTTGAATTTAGTTATTCTGTTTGCAAATTTAACATATAAGAAAGCTCTCTCTTACTTTGGAGAGGCCTGGTCAGCAGTAGACTGATATAAACTGAGTTCATTTATTAATTAGAAATCTAGATTCAATTATTAATAATTTATAATATAATAATTACTTAAACTTAGGTATTTCTTTATCAAATGATAGAAAATGTACATACGATTAGTTTCTAACAAGAATAATGTTATATATGATGTTATTATATGTATTATATGTACTATTTTTATGTATGTTTATTTAATAAATAAATAGCTGTACACTTCTTTCTTACTCAACTTTTATAGATCAAATATCTCCATCACTCAATTTTGAGTTAAGCTCGCCTCTGTACATCAAATGTCAAATTATTGTATTTTATAAATTGTGTGCTGACTTCAGTAAATTATAAATCATCTCCTATTAAACCTTTTATCATGTAAGCTTAAAAATCATTTGTTCTTATGTATTCAAATGTAAAAAAAAATGGAAATATAAATGAACTATAATATTAGTTGCAAGTCTGGGTGTTTGTATAATTTAAGTTTTTATGAAACTGCGACGTGAGGATTATATTCCCCGCGCAGGAGTTGGTTTAGTTAAGATGTCATTTCTAAGTTAATCCTTTAAGTTCATCTATTGATGTTATAGTATAATAATTAGTGTATTAACTAACCAGAACGGGACGTGTGGGCTCGGGATACCTCCATATTGGAAGAGCTGACTCTCACAGGGTCCGGGGGGCCTGAATGATGAAGTAAATAAAGACTGATAGTGAGAAACGAATTAATGAGGATTATTGTGTGTATTTGTGTGAGATGAAAAAAAATAAGCGGCAATAGCCTAATGGTTGGGGTGACGGCCTTATGATCGAGAGATCGCAGGTTCGAACCCCACTCATTGCACTATTGACGAGAACCCACTCCAGACAGCTTAGTTGGAGGGGTTAACAAGATTGCTAGTAATGTGAATTCCATCTACATTGCTAGAAACCCCTTTTTTATTTTAAAATGAATGTATGTGGAGATTATTTAGTTATGTAGAGTTTAAATAGTATGTGCATACCTATAGATTGAAATAATGACTTAAATGCGATCATATAAAGATATAAAATAACAGATCTTAGTTAGAGTTTGCCTTGATTTTAAGAAAATTATAAGCAACCAGTTGTTGCCCACGGTTTATCACGCGTGGGTATTGGTTATTGCAGTAAAAATTAACCTATGTCCTTCATCGGGATCCAAGCTTACCCCATACCAAGTTTCATCAAAATCGGTTCAGCGGTTTAGCCGTAAAAGCGTAACAGACAGACAGAGTATAGATTATACTTAAAAATAAGCTTTCTTCGTATTAGTTACTTATGTAAATAAAAAATCTTAATGCTCAGTATACATAAGTATTATTATTATATGTTATATATACCATAACATATTAATTGGCATAAAATAAAAAGAAAACTAAGCATAAAGTCAATTCTGAGAATGCGCTAATCATTGCCGATGCGTGCGCGACACATTACGCAAGATGGAGTTACGTATGCGCCTGCGCATGTTGCGATGAAAGTCAGTTTTGGAGGTGGATGTGCAAGATATAAGCGGTAGCGGGCTAGAGATTAAAGTGAATGGTAGGTATGTTGAGTTTTGAATAAAGAATGATTTTTGTTTTTTTTAGGTACCTAAAGGTGTTTTTAAATGTTGTTTGTTAAGTTAAAGGTATTTTAGTATCATATATATAAATTACACGTGTTTTTTTTTAATTTGAAATGTCGAATTAGCTTGTTTAATAGACTTGTTTTGAATTTTAGGTTCAATATAAAAATCACTCACTTTCAAACTGATCTTAGATTTATTTAATTTAGATTTTGTCAAATATTTTCAAAGCTCTTTACAGTTTTTGTTAGCCAATGACAGTACTCTTTGCACATGATAAAAGAAAAAAAAGAAAAAAAAATATTATATCTATCCACAGACAACTTTTTTTTCGTATGCTAATTTAAAATTGGCAAAAAGGTTCGTTTTCAAATTTGATACAGTTCCCATAATCAATGTAGACAATAAAAATAACTGTTTCTTCTGTAGATGTTAAAGATATCATTGTTTTGTTATATTAATTGCTTAATTGTTAGATTGCGTATTTTGCGAGTGAATGGTAACTAATGTTTAAATAAAAGGTATAATTTATAGTGATATCGCTTATATAAGCTTTATTGTTTAGTGAATGCAATAATAAACATGCAACTAACCATGCTTAATTTATTTAAAGAGCTTCTCAATTCTAGGCAATGTTTAAAACGCTAATTTTAATAAGTGATTGTTGAATAATTAAATAAATTAAGTTTATATTATGTTTTGATTGTTTTTGTTGCGTCATAAATGAAAATTATTTAATACTTTCTTAATTCTGAGATAATTGGAATATTATAATGAGTTTTCTTTTTAAAGAGAGGTTTTAATTATAAATGCTAAATAAGCGACTAGTAAGTAATAATGTATTTTGGTTTAGAAAGATTTTGTTCAGTTAACTATTATGTTAGTTACATTATTCCTGCCTGGTACACCCTATGTGATTGATCACTCATTGACATCGTATTTCGTTAAAATCTTAATGAAAAAACTAGCTGTCCCCCGCGACTTTGTTCGCGTGTTTTAGTTTCAACGGTTTTTCATTTTTGCAACATTTTTCATTTATGCTCCGCTCCTATTGGTCGTTGCGTGATGTTATATAGCCTATAGCCTTCCTCAATAAACGGACTATCCAATACAAATTCAATTCGAACCAGTAGTTCCCGAGATTAGCGCGTTCAAACAAACAAACAAACTCTTCAGCTTTACAATATAAGTATAGATAAGTAAACTATAGTCGATATCGAATATAAACTGTAGACACTAGTACGAAAAAGTATAATCTAAAAAATTGTGTGGAAACAGAGCGCGCCGTTTCATTAAAACTATCTCGAAACCTCATATTGCCCTAATAATATCGGAACCGTCGATATTTTCGCATAAACGTCTGTCGAAAATCACTTAAATCAGTAAATGAGCGTAGTACTTACTGGTAAAAATTTGCTTAAGCTTGGCACAGGGGGCTACTCTAAAATTGATAATTTAAATACTGTTAGGTACGTTTTCTAATAATAATACTGCACATAACTGTAATACATACAAGCTTGATTAATATTAAATATTTTGAGATAAGTTACACAACAAAGAAATAAATTAACTCGCTGTAAGTTTACAACTTGGACTCAAAGTTTAAGTGAAAGTACTGACTGCCGAAATCTCGTGTGAAAGTGGAGAGTGGTTGATCGATGCCATAATTATTATTACAAGATATGCTAAAAGCAAGCCGGATGTACCAATCGACTTCTCGATATAAAAAATCTAGACATAAATCGATAGGTACATCTATAATTTTGAGAGAACGATTGTAAATGTATTTTAAGTTTTTAGAATGTTGAGTTTTGAGTTGCAAGTCTTGTTATATATATGTATACATAGATGTTTTATTCGGGTTTAGTTACAAAACATACATAGATATTATCTTTAAACCGAGCTTTAAAGTTGTTGTTTATCATAAAACGACACTGCCTGTCCAAAAATTACGTCAACTCGAACACTGGAGTATTGAAACGCAACTTAACTTTAAGACGTTCTTTAATGTGTCTATCTGTCGCTACTTACCGCCTTTAAGTGACAGAGACAGCATGAGACTTAACGGCGACTTAATAAGTAGGTACAAAAAACAAGAGAATCTTAAGCTTTTATAATGGTATTCTTATATTTTTAGATATCTCCTTTTCGTGTGTATTTTCTACAGTCCTTACTAATATTAAAAATGCGAAAGAAACTCCGTCTGTCTGTCGCGCTTTCACGCCAAAACTACTGAACCGATTTAAATGACATTTGGTACACAGATAGTCTAGAGCCTGAGAAAGGACATACTACTTACCTTGGCTACTTTTTGCCGCGATAACCGACATCCACGCGGGCGGAGCCGCGGGAAACAGCTAGTTGTGAATAAAAATAAAATACTTTACCTAAGTCTGTTAAGTTAGGTATAATTTTAACCTACATAGATGGCAGGTGAGTGGGTAAACATTATAAAAATAAAGTTAGCTACAACGGAAAAGAATAAGTTCGAAGTATTATGATTACATATAAATCAGATAGTAATGACATTTAATAATGAAACATGATATATGATACGTGAACATAGTGAAAGATATAAAAACTTTTTAAGAAAACCTATTCTACGCGCACAGATAACTGTAACAGATATAGTTTTAAAAACCCCGGTTTAAAAACATTAGAAAGTGTGTGAGTAATGCCGAGCCTTAAAATGTACTCGACAAAAGCAGTTAGTTGAACAATACTTAACTATTTCATTAACGAACTTAAGTTAGTTGAGTTAAATAAATGGATTAGTGATGTTTCATTTTGATTTAACATTTTATTGGTTTTCTGTATAAAATTTAAATTTTACATGTACAAAATTATTATTTACTAACTGTCCCCCGCGACTTTGTTCGCGTGTTTTAGTTTCAACGGTTTTTCTTTTTTGCAACATTTTTCATTTATGCTCCGCTCCTATTGGTCGTAGCGTGATGTTATATAGCCTATAGCCTTCCTCAATAAACGGACTATCCAATACAAAAATAATTCGAACCAGTAGTTCCTGAGATTAGCGCGTTCAAACAAACAAACAAACAAACTCTTCAGCTTTATAATATTAGTATAGATTATATAAAAAATCACAAATATTTTTGAAATTTTCTTTAATATAAGTAATGTTATGAAATAATTATTGTTTTAAACAACTTATTGATAATCAAGTGCTTATTAAAATAAGTCGAGAGAGATGTTACTCTGAAGAGACCTATGTAGTGGACCGTTTGAGGCAGGGTTGATTAATTCCCACCGGAGCCCCGCCAAGCATGCTTTAGTGAACCCGGGACTCCGGCAAAGGCAAGGACGGGACCGGGGTGTTTTAGTCTGTGCAAGTCCGACATATCCCCACATCGTGCCCTCGGCGTGGGTTGAAGTCATTAGATTTTCACCGCGCAAAAAAAAACAAATTTTTGAGTTTGGATTTCCACGTGATTAAATTGATTAAAGTCACAATTTAATCAAGTTAACACGTGTATGTAAGTCCATTTGTTACATACAACGTACTAAACATTACATATTTTGGTTAGTTACTGACTTTACCGTGAGCTTATCTTTTACTTTTTCATTTCACGTTTCTTTTAAAGTCTGTATACAGGCATATCTTTTGTGAGACGTCTCAAAAGATGCGCCTGGAGATTTTAGCTTAGAAAACTGGAATTCTGTAGGTACAGTCTAGTTAGAGAGATACCTATTTGTCACATTCTGATCTACTATATTACTTTTTTTTTTGTTATATAAAACCAAACACTTTCTACGTTTGTCAATTTAAGTAATAGTTTAACAAGCCCTTACATTTAAGTTAAATATAAGCAGAAATACAACATATGGCTACACCAGCCTTTAAGTGTACTCTCAAGGCTAGATCTCGCAATAAGTCTGCAACTACTTGCACTAAAGTGACTGGCCAATCCCGACTAAAGTTAGCCAAATTTAAAAAAAGAACTGTTAAATAACCGTTACTTTTTGAATTTGGAACTAAGAATAAAAATCTGTTTATAAAATACGATTTAAATTACGAAAGTTTTTAGTGCCTGCAAAACCGCATTCGATTTTCAAACACCTCAAAATATACACTAAAATGGTTTCCGATTTTGATATTTAAAAACATTTCAATCTTTGAATAATAACAAAATTTGTAATTGAAAATATTCTTTTCGAATTCTTAACGATTTTACACTACCATATAATAAATGGCTATTCGTTCATGAAGTTACAAGTATTTAATTGGGATGAGAACAAAAGTACTTAGTTTTCAATATTTATGAACAATTACTGCTACAGAGATCTGAGCGGCCTCGATGCACGCTAGCCACAAAACCTACCTACTTAGATGTTAGAAATAAATGAAATACTACGTAGCAACGACCTAGCAAGGAGAGGCATACAATATTTAAACTTAAAAATATAAAATACTAATAGATTTTAAATAAATAATAAACAAGAAATGTCTCTAGAACTTACGATTTTGAATTTAGAATAAATAAATACCTTTACAGTGTTAATGTGGCCAGTATCTTTAGAAAAAGGTTTTAATTAAGTTTATTTGTCTCGTAACTTTTTAATACGATGACTAAAAAGTATTTATTGCAAAAATAAAACTTTTCCAACTTTTTTTTTAATATTTAGGGTCATGTGAAAAATATATTTTATCATGTAAAACAACTTTAACACATCGAAATTAAACACAAAACTTATTTGTCAATAATTCATTTGAAAGGAAATCGAAAGTAAAACACCCACGAATGAAACTAGCATAATACCGCCGTTTCGTTCGTTATTTTTCTGTTGAACTACGTTAATAAGTAATGTGAAGTGTGGTAATATGTTACATCGGTGTTAGGAAGGGCACACACCCGACATACTGGTTCATTAGTCGTATGAGTAATATGTTTTTGTCAGCCTATATTTTGGCCGCCATTTTACTTAAAAGGATATACTTTTTTGTCGACTTAACATGTTTGGTTAATTGCAAGTTAAGAATATCAATATAAAATATAAGATTCCTATGTTTTTTTACTTAATTGTTTCAGCCCTAAAAGGCATTTATAAATAGTAAAATTTCGGTTTAATTACTAAGAGCTTTTACAAAAAGCGGGTTTAAATCACAAATAAAACACAATTATCTGATACTCAAACTAAAATCGATACATATTTATCAACAAACTCGAAGTCTCGAACCAATGACCTATTAAGTCACTAAGATAAATAAATAACGACAAATCCATTAAATATAGTTAAGAAACGTTCATAAAATCTATTTACATCGACCCAAATAATATGCAAACACTTATATATAGAGATAACAGCAGTTATCTTAAAAACAAATATTCATAAAAAGTGCCCTTCGGTACCCGAAAGAGAAAAATTATATTTCCCAAGAGTTTCCTAACGTCTTCCCTCTCTTTCTAACGCAAGGTCGAATTCTTTGTCTCTCGCTCGCACAGTATGCAATACAAGATCTCATGCAACTATAACCTTGATAAATTGCAAGTTTCGTGATAGATAATTGTTATACGGGCGAATATTATACGGGCCTTTGCCTTTAAAAAAATATTTTAAAAGTAATAACATATTTTGTGAATCGAGTTTATAAAAAAAAATCGCGGGTCCCAAAATCAGTGTCACCTTTTTGTACATTTTTTTTATTTAATTTTAAATACTATAATAAAAGTTATTTATTTGTCTCTTATTATAAATCTAAATTGGATGGAATTTAAAATTGAGTTAAAATAAAATAATGATTAATAACGAAATAACCAAAAAAGCATGTACTCTGTACAGACGGACGAACAATTTTATATCTATATATAAAATAACTACTTACATCCAACGAAAAGCATTTGAAACAATCCAAAAAGTTCACAACACGAGTCCAAAATGCAAGACCACAAAAAAAGTTTGTTTTAATATGGAACACAAGATTCGAATATAAAAAGCGCGGCAATTTTGACGTTTGTTTTTTTTCTTAATGTAAGTACGCGGTGCCAAAAAGTTTGGGCGTAGTGCGGCCGCACGCTCGCGGTTTGCAAGTCAAACTGAATTTTGTAAGCGAGCGAATGGTTGCCGCACACAGGACAGCGAAGGTGTCCGCTTAGCGTTTAATTTGAAGAGTTTTAACCATTGGCCTGTAGTATTAATAGAGGCTGTTGATGATATACCTGTGCCTATGTTATGATAAGTTGAATTAAAAAGTTGAGACTTCAAACTTTTCTAGAAAGTTCGTCAAACTTTTTTAAGTATTTTTTTAAGGATTCGATTGTTCTCTGACTTCTAATAGCTAACAAAATAGAAGTGTTATATGTTACCTAACTATTTTATTCATATTAGAATAATAACTAAGTACAGCAGTCGATAAAAATACAGTAAATAAATTTACATAACAATGTTAAAGAAAATATCAAAACCTCATCACGTATATTTATGTCTGCCCTTTGAATATAAAAAAAAAAACATTAGTAAAACTATACCATTGTTTTTCTCAGTAAATATCAAAGGTATTAATCATTTTCATGTCACATAATTGTCAGTGACACGAAAATAAATGATAAAAATAAAAAAATATATATATTTTAAATCATTCACACATTTCGTTTAAAATGTCGTTCGAAATTAAGATGGACGTCTTTTTTTGACATTAGATGTCAAAGCAAACTTTGTGAAATGTTAGTAGTAAAATAAATATTATCAAGTAACATATCAGATCGTTTGATCTTTTATTGATTTTTTGATAAAGTTTCAAGAAAATCTAATTTGATAATGTAAAATAACACATATAATTTTTTTTACAATATTTTACAATAGAAAATAGACACCTTAAAAAATCAAGCAATATCACCAACTTCCTACCAAAAAAAAACAGTCGTTACTTTCTCAAAAATCAATATAAAATGTAGGTCACTTTAAAATAAATGACAATCAACCCTCGCGGATTTTTACCCGCAATTTTAACCCTTTGCATGTCGGCCCCCAGACTGACAGGACACGTAAAGTCCATTGAACAGAAAAACCGGACAGAACAGGGTGGATACATATGTTTTTAGGGTTCGAAAATAAAATAAAAAAAATACTGGGATCGGTGCACGAGTTTGCATGACCGTTACTATGTTAACATAAATGATCTCTATCAAAAACCTTAGTAAATCTTATATATATACTTACGGCCTTATTCATAAAAAACTCGACGATGATCAGCAACTGTTTAGCAGATCCTAAATCCAAATTCTCTATAAAAAAACTTGGATCTGGAAAGGAATTGCTTAAAACCATCGAATTCTTTTAAAAATAAGGACATTAATTTTTTCTTGACATGGTATATAACAAAGTCGCTCCCGCTGCCTGTACACATATCTTTTAAACTACGCTACGGATTTTGATGCAGTTTCAGGAATAGATAGAGTGATTCAAGAGGATGGTTTGTGTGTATATTTCATTTTGAATTGTCAACAGGGCGAGTCTCTAGTGTAGTATAATTATTATTGCTATATTATTATTTAGATTTTGTGTAAACCTGACATAAATATAAAATTCCCTAAAAATGGCTACCTTACCAAAGCAATTGGTAAATTAAAAATATCCTTATTATAGTTAGGGCTAAAAAATCCGTTTAACCTTGTAACCTAACCAAAATAACTTGTCATAACTATTAATATAGGTACGGAACCTGAAATGAAAAATGTATTCGCTCATAACCTCTTAAAACATGGTCCTGGACATAAAACGGGGTAACTTTAAAACTACTTCTGTAGAGAACACGCCAGATTAACTTTAACAATATAGGTTTAATAAAGTTAATAAAGTCTAATAAATTCACAAAAGATACCAGGTGTTTCTAAACGACTGGAAATACAATAAAAATGTTTTAATCGAATACTCAAAGGCAACTCAATTTTGAGTCGCCGTTAACTCTGATGCTGTCTCTAACTTTAAGGTATAAATAAGCGACAGACAGACATTTAAAAACGCTTTAAAGTTAAGTAGTGTTTGATTTTTTGGGCGTCTTACTGACTGTGCCAAACATGGAGAAAGTTTAAAGTTCTACACAAAAAGCAAATCGTACGGTTGCAAAATGAAAATATTATTTATTTTGATTTTCTGCAAGTCGTTTTAAATGGGCCGTAGGCATGTATTGCGAGTTGATGAATCACTTGGAAGATATAGATATCTTTTATAATTCTATTATCAGCAAAACTCCACCAGACATTTGTTTAAAACTTCAAAAAATTCGAACCAGAAATCAAATTTTAACCTTGTTTAATAACCAAATACAAAGCTATC
This sequence comes from Diachrysia chrysitis, assembly GCA_932294365.1. Taxonomy (NCBI): domain Eukaryota; kingdom Metazoa; phylum Arthropoda; class Insecta; order Lepidoptera; family Noctuidae; genus Diachrysia; species Diachrysia chrysitis. The sequence goes on from OW028669.1 coordinate 3,141,062, forward strand.
AATACAACGTTACATAAAATGCTGGACACAAAACTTAAGAGCTACTTATATAACACAAAAGTCTTATTAGAAATCGGCCCAGTAGTTTTTGAGAATGAGTGCAAAAAATCTTGTTCCGTGGGTAAAAAATCACGAATTAAAAATTCAATCTCGCAATTATAATAGTCTGGTTAGGGAGAAAACTGGATTTTACCCTAAACTGGACATACAATGCTCTCGTTTTGCAATACGAAAAAACTAGTTTTTGAATAACGACGTCTAATTAATGTAGGTCATTTCGTGATGTTGTCTCATGGGTGCAAAAATCTTGTTTATTTAGAATAATTAATAAAAAATTTGACAATTTTCTTTTAACATATTTTCCATAATTTATTTAAGCATATAAATACTTAAATTAAAGTACATAAATCTATCTATGCATATTATAAAACAAAGGGCGGCAGCCGCGTCTGTCTGATCGCGATAATCTCAAAAAGTACACAACGGATTTTGAAATGGTTTTCACCAATGGATAGAGTGATTTAAGAGGAAGGTTTTTGTGTATAATTCATTGATATTTTGTAGAGGCACTGGTACTTAAATAATTACAAAGTAAGTATATAAAAATATACCTAAAATGTAATAAAGAATCGTTTAAGTAAACATTAACGTCTCTGAGAGCATTTAGATAACCTAGGCTAAAGAAGCAAGGATCCTTTTAGTCCATAGGCCTTCCCCATTAGAATCTCTACACAAAACTATAGGCCAAAAGATACGGTAACCTAATTTTGAACCGTCGCACTGATAACTATATCACTCGAATCTCGGTCAATGTCCGATACTAGTAGATAAGAAATGCTAAATATTTTGGTAGGCTGGTACATGTGTATGCTCACGACCAAATATGTTGTTAAAGGGTAGACAGAGAGTCAGAAAGGACGTAAAGCCTTTGTTCCCGACTGTCAGAAAATCGGTCGGTCATTACAATGAGGAGAAATCTAATTATTCCGTCAGTTAGATAACAAAAAAATATTCGACACGTATTTTTTGTTTTTAGAAATAAGAAAACACTAATCCTTTTCTTCCTTTATTGAAAAACGATTTGTTTTGCTAACGGACGGTAAAATTTAATAAGCAAAACGAAGAAAATTGTACCAATTGTAAGCAACACGAATCGTATCTATACTTAATATATAAAGCTGCAGAGTTTGTTTGTTTGAACGCGCTAATCTCAGGAACTACTGGTCCGATTTGAAAAATTCTTTCAGTGTTAGATAGCCCGTTGAAACTAAAACACGCGGACAAAGTCGCGGGGAACAGCTAGTCTTAAATATAGGAACTGGCCTGACTTTGGTCTGTGTAGATTATACTTTTATTTTCATAATGGACCTCAAGCGCTTGTTTATTTGGCGCGGTCCCTAAATTATGTTTTAGTTGAAGCGAATTAATATTTAGGAGTGGGGGTTAATGACGCCATCTTAGCGTACAAAATGCACGAAATTGTGACGTCACGCGACATTTCAAATCAATGTATCGTCGTGAGTTTTTGGTTGCGTCAAATAAGAAAAAATACGTGTCTAATATTTTTTAATAATGTATCTGAAGGATATAAGAAAATGTCATCTTCCCCATATTAAATGAGGAAGATGATGATGATGATAGAGTACATATGCCAAAATATATGTACAGTACATAATGCCAAAATATTCTTTTTACAATATCTGTCTCTCCGTCTGTTTGTTCCGGCTAATCTCTGGAACGGCTGGACCGATTTCGACGGGACTTTCACTGGCAGATAGCTGATGTAATAAGGAGCAACTTAGACTAATTAATAATAAAAATAAAAAGGTAAAAACGATAAAAAAACTAAATAACATTTTTGTTAAATTCCACGCGGTCACAAGCTAGTATTCTACAAATTCTGAATCTTAAAATAATTATGGGAATATTCTAAACGGCCAACCATCCAAAAATTAACATCATCGACACATACACTTGCCGAGTCTCTCAAATTACATTCAAATCTAGTTAATGCCGGATCAATAATATGAAACCTAATTAGGTAGCCAATTAATTACACTTGAGAGCAATAAAATCGCACACCCCTTGTAATTTGGTTTATTACTGATTTTTTTTCTTAAATCTAAAGATATTGAGTACAAATCATTAGGCAAAATTAAAGAATACAAGCTTAGCTTTAAAAAAACACAAAATTAAAATCATTGACCTTCACGTAACTTACAGAAACCAGCCGTAAACCAAATTAGCCGAATTCACCAGTTAGCATTGTCACTACTTGCACCCCTTACCCGCAGTATAAAAGGGTCGGTTTTTTTGGATTTTTAATCAGTTACATACCGAAGGTCAACGTGATAACATCTCTACTGAAAGCATACGGAAAAATATGGATACCACTCCCGCAGAAGCCGCTCAAGTTATTGCCTTGCTCGAAGCAGGCCATAATCAAAGTGAAGTTGCTCGACGACTAAATTTGAGCCGCTACTCTGTTCGTCGTGTGTACCAGAGGTATCAAGAGACCGGTGGCTACATTCGGCGACCAGGATCTGGCCGGCGACGCAGAACATCAGAGCGTGATGACCGCTTTCTTGTGTCGAGGTCTTTAAGAAATCGGCAACTGAATGCGGTTCAACTGGGACAAGAGCTTCGAGAAGTTCGCAATGTCAGTATAAGTCGGTGGACAGTCAGAAGAAGACTTGGTGAAGCAGGACTGACTTCACATCGCCCAGCAAATGGTCCCAAATTGACCACCGCTCACCGACAAGCCCGACTACAATTTGCCAGGGAACATTTAAATTGGACGTATGACCAATGGCGGTCTGTTATGTTCTCTGATGAGTGCAGAATGACATTACATGGTCATGATGGACGCTCTAGGGTCTATAGAAGGTCATCAGAGCGATTTTCACAATGCTGCATAAGCAAACGCGTGGCTTTTGGCGGTGGATCGTGTATGTTTTGGGGTGGCATAATGTTGGACACTAAAACTGACATTGTATTCATCACTGGGGCGAATACCGGCCCGAGATCGAGAGGTTTGACGGCTGCACGATACGTTGAAGAAGTGCTCGAAGGACATGTGAGGCCTCTTGCGTGGCTTATGGGAGAAGATTTTCTTCTAATGCACGACAACGCCAGACCGCATGTCGCTAGAACAGTTTGCGACTACATGGAAGACGTTGGAATCACCGCGATGGAGTGGCCAGCTCGTAGTCCTGATCTCAATCCGATTGAGCATGTCTGGGATGAGCTAAAAAGAAGAGTTCGAGCAAGAAGCCCTGCTCCTACGCGACTCCTAGAGCTTCAACTTGCCATTGAAGAGGAGTGGAACGCTATACCACAAGATTTCATGGTAAAATTAATACGGTCCATGAAAAACCGATTAAGAGCTGTAATTAAGGCTAGGGGAGGGAATACACCTTATTAATAAACAATTTAGTCGTGAATTTTGAGTTTGATTTTCATTATTTCTTAAGCAAAATTGGGTAATTTTACCCGCTTGTTGAGTTTTGAGCCGTAAACCCTCTTATGGGTATTTTTTACACTGTATTTGATATCATTAGAAAGGTAATGAGGTAGGCTTTCAATAAGTGTGTGTTTTTTTTAATTTTAATTAAGATTAATGAAAAAAAAACTGCCTTAACAAAAAAAAGTCAAGGTGTGCGATTTTATTGCTCTCAAGTGTATAAATGTAGCAATTTTTACAGTTTTTAAATTAAAAATCGATATGAAATTTAACACTGATATATCCACGTGTGTCGTCGAAATGTGATGATTATGACATTTACTCAAATTATTTATTAAACAAAACTGCACAGGTTTATTAAATAGCTATAGTATTTAGTTGCTATGTAATTAAAACTAGGTATTCATAAGTATTTGCTTAGATATTTTTACTAATTTCCAAGAGTCGACTATCAAAATATTTTTTTCAGTGGTTTGAAATTTTATGAAAAGTTTGTAGCAAGAAATTTTAATGAGTTTTTTTTTGTCTTTGCCTAGCTGTGGGATATGTAAAACTAAATAATAACCATTAATAAGCGCTTTAGACATGTTCAAATGACAAGTTGCTTAAGTAAATCGTCCAAATATGCAATCGAAATCTCGTGTCATGTTCCGCTACAAAAAAATATGAAAGTGTGGTCCTCATACAGGACTCGTTTTTGCGGCATAAGTCTTGCACGATAGTACGGAATCCTTAATGCGCGAGTCCGACTCGCACTTGGCCTGTTTTTTTTAAAGTAAAATACACAGTCAAATATTATTTGATGACCTCCGTGGTCGAGTGGCGTACACGCCGGTTTTCAAGGTGCCAGTTCTGACGTCCCGGGTTCGATCACCGGACGGGTCAATGTAGAAAAACCACTTTTCTATATTGTCTCCGGTCTGGGTGTTTGTGGTACCTTCGTTGTCTCTGATTCCATACCACAAGTGGTTTAGCTACTTACTTTGGGAACAGAGCAATGTATGTGATGTTGTCCACATTTATTTATAAATATTGAACCACATCATTTTGTCAAAATCTGTTAAAAATACTTACATTTTGGCAGTCTTTGGAGTGGTCAGCTAACGAAGGTAAGATGTTCAAAGCTTACCTGTAATGAAGAAACAATTGCATCAGATAACCAAACAACCTTAGATAAATAAATAAGTAAACTATAGAGTGCGCATATCGAGTATGAACTGTTGGCACTAGTATGAACAAGTAAAACCGTAAAATTTGTGTCAAAAAGAAGCGCGCTGTTTTATTAAAACTATCATTAAACCTAATATTACCCTAATAATATCGGAACCGTCGATATTTTCGCATAAACGTCTGTCTTCGCACGGAAAATCAGTAAACGAGCGTAGTACATTTAGCTAAAAAATTGCTTACGTTTGGCACAAGGGGTACTAGCGATGCGCGCGCTCTATGGTTGTCTATGTTTACTCTAAGCATACAAAAAATATCACAGATAGATTAGGTACCTGACTAACATGTCATTTATCTTGTTAAGGCTTTTATTTTTAATTGGACAGATGTCAAGCAATTACGGTCTGAGTCTTGTTAAAAAAATTACAATCTATAGTTATTTACGATCATTACTCAAAGACAACTTAAAAATAAGACTTTCTTAAATGTGTTAGCTGCTTTGCACCTTAAATGACCGAATATAGTACTGTCAATCAGTTTTAAATCGCCGTTAAGTCTGTTTTTATTTATTTTTTAAGTTAGACCAACAGCATTTTGTACGAAACTATAGACTAAATTTGTTTTTAATAACATTCTAATATGCATGCCTATTATACAGTATGTAACGAAAACCCTGTCCGATCCAATAAAGGCGGATCCCCGGAGGTGGGACGTGGTACCTTCGTTGTCTCTGATTCCATAACACAAGTGCTTTAGCTACTTACTTTGGGTTCAGAGCAATGTATATGATGTAGTCTACATTTGACGGGCCTGTTGGTCTAGTGGTTAGTGACCCTGACTGCTAAACCGGAGGTCGTGGGTTCGATTCCCACCCAGGACGAATCTTTGTGTTATGAGCACTATCATTTGTTCTGTGTCTGGGTGTAATTTATCTATAATATGTATGTATTTAGAAATCTATAAGTATGTTTATCAGTTGTCTGGTTGCCATAGCACAGGCTCTGCCTAGTTTGGGATCAGATGACCGTGTGTAAGATGTCCCAAGATATTATTATATTATTATTATTATTTATTTATTGTCTAAGGTAAAAGTACATACGCGATATTGCCAAAACTTCTATTATCTATATTTGTATGATTATGATAAGGGGTTATTAACCTTACTGTCTCCTTCAAAATGACCCAATTTCACCAAAGATAAGCAAAACTTGATACGTTTTCGTTAAATAATAAGAACAATGACTGATATACATATTAGAGAAAGTAATGTACGCCTTACTTAATGTTTTTCATTTGCTAATCAAAGAGACAGCATAATGTACACAATTATTGTTTTTAAAATGCTAAGTCGTATTACGTAAACTAGAATATTAACATTTTAAGGGTTAGATGACTGGGTTTGAAAAGTCAAAATCTAATAAGTCCGTCAGTTAGATAATAAAAAAATATTAAACACGTATTTTTTGATTTTTTCAAAATAAGAAAACACTAAGTAGATAGAGCGAATCAAAGTTCTGCCCCCCTAGACAAGTGACATTTCTGATCGAATCGCTCAAATGTATGGAAGTGACAAGTCCAAGTCACGTGACTTATCGAAATGAAATGTCATTTCCATACATTTAATGTCATTTAAGCGATTTCTATCATCGTTAACGCTTGTCGAAATGCCACTTGTCTAGAGGGGCAGGAGTGGTAGCTAATGATGTCATGCTTGCGTACAAAACGCACGAAATTGTGACGTCACGCGACACTATCGTCAAGAGTGTTTGGTTACGAAAAATAAGAAAAAATACGTGTCTAATATTTTTAGTAATGTATCCGAAAGACTTTAAAAAATATACCTATTTTATACCCCTATCTCTGTTTTGGCAAGATACGAGATACCACTGCTGTTTGGTCCAGTAAAGGCGCGGGAAAAGCATTTCGGTGGTGTTACCCAGTACAATTCATACCCGTCCGCCTTCCTCAAGGCAGAGGAATGAGACTTTCCACCGAAAAAAGTGAAGAGGAATTGTAACAAGTTAACATCCTGTATTTCTTGTTCCCTCTGTTATATAGGTGTGATAATGTATGGTTTTATTTATTGTTAGGTTAACAATATGACGTAATAAAAAAAAGAAAGTCAGCGAGGATCTTTCTACCTTTTCTTTTGGCATCAATGAGTCATTAAAAAATTGTAAACAACGTCACATGACAAAACCGGCCAGTGTCTACAAAATGTCAAATTCAATTTTCGTACGTCAATGGTGGGAAATGGTTAATTTGAATTAAGTACATAATGACAGAATCAAATTCGAATGATAAGGTTTGCTTTTCAAAAAATCGTTTAGCAGGCAAAGACCCAACATAAAATAGTGTTGTACCTACAACAAAATATGTTACGGCACTCCAACTGGTTGTAAAAGAACCCGATACTAACGGATCGGTGCATCCCGGATTCTACGCACACACTGGCAATGGTCCCACGTCACGTACGACACACCCACACCAACGCGACATCAGCTGAGTCAAAACTGTGTCAGTAGCTAGCGGTCCCGTTGAACGGTACACGGCAAAAAAGTTGTGTCGCTACTCGACAACAGATGTCGCTGTTACCGTAATTTCGTGGTATTCTCTTTTTCGTAATATGAAATTGATGAGCAAGTAATGTTGCATTTAATCGTTCATATGTGGGTTTGTGTGCGCTCTAGTGCTTTCGATTACTCATATTGATATTTAGGTCAAACTGATAAAAACACTCATACTGGTAAACGTAATTTGCTATGTATCTGTGATTTGTGTTTGTCACTACAGTTCATGATTAAGAAATAGATACTCACCTATTTAAACAAGAATAAAAAGTATACAGTTACCTACCTTTACCGCTAGATGTCGTTAAACGTCAACGAGCCAACAGTTAAAAGCTCAATTATCAAATGAATGAGTCTAATTGAAATAATTAAACGACTCCGGGTGTCTTATTACTGTTAGTGAAGATTATTGCCCGAGAAAGGGTTTATATCTAAGTACCGTAGCAGCGGGTTCTTATATGTGTCAAACTAGTACGAGTTTTGACCAATAGATGGCGGTGCCTTAAGTTTTATCATTAATTTTTACGATCCTCATTTTTAGGCAAATTGTGTCATTTATATTACTGTAATGTTGTTAATTATATTATAATAAGACTTAACGATTTAATTACTATGTATTAAAATTTATATAACCGTTGATTGGAGTTTTAGTAATTAAAATGAATAAATTGTTTTATTTTTAACCGAAACCTCCAAAAAGGAGGTGGAGCTCAATTCGGTTGGTACTTAACTAATTAATTACAATCACAGCGAACAAATCCAAATGTTTTTTTATATGGCTCCCGCTCTAACGAGTTTAATCCTTGTGTCGCGGGGGGTTTCACAAACTTTTAATTTTATTATGTACGTGTTTAAGCCATCTTAGATCCGTTGTATACACTATCCTTGTTAAGAATGTCTTATGCTCTTAATACCATCTATAGATTTGCCTACAAAGCAAATAAAATAAGCAAAGCAATTAAGCCTAAAAAATAAAATCTATACTAATCTATACTAATATTATAAAGCTGAAGAGTTTGTTTGTTTGTTTGTTTGTTTATTTGTTTGTTTGTTTATTTGTTTGTTTGAACGCGCTAATCTCAAGAACTACTGGATCGAATTGAAAAATTCTTTTTGTATTGGATAGTCCGTTTATTGAGGAAGGCTATAGGCTATATAACATCACGCTACGACCAATAGGAGCGGAGCATAAATGAAAAATGTTGCAAAAATGAAAAACCGTTGAAACTAAAACACGCGGACAAAGTCGCGGGGGACAGCTAGTACTAATATATAAAGCTGAAGAGTTTGTTTGAACGCGCTAATTTAGGAACTACTGGTCCGATTTGAAAAATTCTTTCAGTGTTTAACAGCCCATTTATTGAGGAAGGCTATAAGCTATATAATATCACGCTGCGACCAAAAGGAGCGGAGCATAATTGAAAAATGTTGCAAAAATGAAAAACCGTTGAAACTAAAACACGCGGACAAAGTCGCGGGGGACAGCTAGTGAAACATAACCTTAAGGACTCTGACTTGAAAACTACTATATTCTACCATAATATTACAACAGTAACTATTAATAAACCTGTGCTACTAACCTAATAAAGTTAATGATGAGATCAATACTCTACTCGGAAACGGTTCCAAGTTTATTTAATATGGACGGCAGAGAGACAGGCCTTATTTTCAAATATAGAGCAACGCTATACATAGACAAATGTATTTTTTTGTTTGTTTTAAGTTGTCTATGTGCCTAATAAAAAATCTATATATATAAAACTCTTTCGTTACTGACTGACTGACTGACAGACAACGCACAGCAGAAACTACTGATCGTAAAGAGCTGAAATTTGGCATGTGTGTTTGTTGGGAGGAGTGGGCTACCACTAAGAGAGGATTTTTGGAAATTCCACCCCAAAGGGGAGAAAAGGGTGTCTGACGGAAGTCATTACTCCATGCGGACGAAGTCGCGAGCAAAAGCTAGTTAACTAATAAAATTCTGTGTTGGGACGGGCTCGTGGCTAAGTGTAAGTACGGTTTGACCCGTAATACAGGTTTAGAAGCCCTTGCTTTTTGCTTGCAATTTGAAGCAAAATGTACGATTTCTTAATTATTTTTTATTTATTTTTTTTCCATTTTTGTTGTCATGTCTACTACATTTTGCTATTTACGTTGTTGTCGCATATTTAAAGATAATTGTATTTCTTTTTTAACATTGTATGTATCAACATATTACCTTTTTTTAAAAGAGTAACCTATGGAGTTTCTTGCCGGTTCTTCTCCATAGGAGTGACATTTTGGAACCGCGCAACTAGAGTCATTTAACGTTTTGAAAGTGCCTGAAAAGGCCTACTCGAAATAAAAATATTTTGATTTTGATTTGATTTTGATTTTGCTGCGGTTGGTCCATGGATGGGTGACCTTATTTAAACATACCAAGACCCCTCCGTGCCTCGGAAAGCACGTTAAACCGTTGGTCCGGAATCACAAGTTGGTCTTTGGCAGTCGTTAAGTCATTAAAATTCTGACAACCAGTGTTACTATAGGATATTATGTTACCCAGGAAAATGGGTTTTGGAGGTCAGATAAGCAGTCGCTTTATGTAACATACAGTATTCAGCTGAATCATGCAAGCCTGGAAGCCGACCAGGTAGGCAATTTTTAAGCAAATTCTGTGTAAATAAAAAAACTATATGCTGTTTACTGTATTAAAAAAACATCTTACGACACTAGATAAACATACTTAATTTGTTTGCATAGAATTTTAAAACCATTTAATTTTCATACACAAACTACACCAAAATCTGAACTATGGAAAACTGGACCACAATAAATATGTTTGTACATGTGCTGAACTAATTTGTCCTTCTTCTTGTATACCTATCTGTGCCCTAACTCTTCAATTAATTTTAATTCCAATACAATACCAATGAATAAAAATATATTAGTTTAGCGGAGTTATTCAGTTTTCTTGATTTAAAATACTGTCTGGAAACTAACTGGAATCTAAACATTGCCAGTTTTTTTGTACTGTTTGGATGCCTGCTAAATGAATAACAATTTTGCATTGGCATTGTATAAGAATAGGCATGCTGACTGGGTATAAGAAGTAAAAATCTAATTAGTCCGTAAGTTACATAATAAGAAAATATTAGACACGTATTTTTTTCCTTTATCAAAACAATAAAAAATTACTCCATCATATTGGGCTTATGACACGTCGCCGTGGTAAAAATTGTAGCAAGGAGTGACGTCACGCGAAATTTCCGTTCTCAGTATTTTGATCATTTTATGTTTGCAGGAAAAAAGAAAAAAATACGTGTCCAATAAAATTCAATAATCTACATGACGGGCATAATATTTTTTTTAAGAAATATGCCTATTTATATTCCTTTCAAAAGTAACCCCACTGATTTTTTATTCATTAATTATTCTGAGCACTATTTCTTATAGAACAATCAAACTACAAGTACCTACTAGGTAAAGATATCAATGATTTATACCAGGTTCCTTTATTCAAAAAACTATTCGTATTGCTAACGGATGGTAGAATTTTCTAAACAAAACAATTCTCTCTCTCTAAACATTGACAGAATTTTTTATATAGGAATTGGCCATTAGTCGAAATAAGCAATGGAGTAATAACTTTGATCGATTTTAGATCCGATATTCCCTGGCACTATTTGAAGGATATAATCTATACTAATATTATAAAGCTGAAGTTTGTTTGTTTGTTTGTTTGAACGCGCTAAACTCAGGAACTACTGGTTCGAATTGAAAAATTCTTTTTGTATTGGATAGTCCGTTTATTGAGGAAGGCTATAGGCTATTAACATCACGCTACGACCAATAGGAGCGGAGCATAAATGAAAAATGTTGTAAAAATGAAAAACCGTTGATACTAAAACACGCGAACAAAGTCGCGGGGGACAGCTAATTACAGATAAATCGTAAAAGGCAACTTACTTCAATTTAATTTATATTATAAAAATATTTTTTTAAATCTATCCACAATTATCAAAAAATCGCATAATATACCAACATACAAATAAATATCGTTTTGAAGTCGACTAAAAATCACAAAGCGTTGTGTAAAATGTTATCTGTATATTTGAGCAGAAATACTGCGGAGAAATCGTCAAATTACTTCAAATGGAAGCCATTTTGTTACGTATAGCGACTAGCTTGTTTACGAATAGTATGCTTGGTTTAGGGAGGGCGTGATCCGGTATCGATATTTTATTATTCTGTCAAGGTGGGTATGACAACTAAGTGTCGAAGGAGGGGACTCCTTCGATATCTATACTAATATTATAAAGCTGAAGAGTTTGTTTGTTTGTTTGAACGCGCTAATCTCAGGAACTACTGGTTCGATTTGAAAAATTCTTTTTGTACTGGATAGTCCGTTTATTAAGGAAGGCTATAGGCTATATAACATCACGCTACGACAAATAGGAGCGGAGCATAAATGAAAAATGTTTTAAAAATTAAAAACCGTTGAAACTAAAACACGCGAACAAAGTCGCGGGGGACAGCTAGTGTTTCAATAATAACACGTGTATAGAAGGATGTTACATTGTTACCTACTCGTCTAAATAGGCAAAATCTAATTAAGTAATCCGTCAGTTACATAATAAAAAAATATAAGATATATTTTTTGCTTTCTCAAAATAAGTAAACACTATGTAGATGAAGCGAATCGAAGTTTAGGAGTGAAGGCTAATGACGTAATGCTTGAGAACAAAACGCACGAAATTGTGACGTCACGTGACATTTCAAATCAATGTATCGTCGTGAGTTATTGGTTACATAAAATAATAAAAAATACGTGTCTCATATTTTTTAATAATCTATTTAACGGACAAAAATAAAATAGTCTTAAAACCTATTAAACATTGAAGAAGGTCAAAGCGAGACAGAATATATCAATGAATAAAAAACAAGGCATCATGATCATAAAAAATACAGTATTGTATTATACATGACGGGCCTGTTGGTCTAGTGGTTACTGACCCTGACTGCTAAACTAGAGGTCGTGGGTTCGATTCCCACGCAGGACAAATCTTTGTGTGATGAGCACGATCATTTGTTCTATGTCTGGGTGTAATTTATCTATAATTATGTATGTATTTAGAAATGTATAAGTATGTTTATCAGTTGTCTGGTTGCCATAATACAGGCTCTGCCTAGTGTGGCATCAGATGGCCGTATGTGAGCTGTCCGAATATAATATTATTCTTATTATATTATTGTTACAGTATTTTAATATTACTAAAATCAGTAAATAATTATAAATGAATTACATTCCCTACTCTTCGGGTATACTCGTTTATCATCGGCTAACTTCATGACATGAATCGGACATCCGATCGCGTCCGAAGTTAGCCGGAAACAGCCGATGAATTGACGCCATAACCAATATTCCTACGTCATAGTCCTTTTCCTAGTAATTTTGGATGAAATAAACAGGTGAAAGTTTTAAACCTTGACCCGATTGGAACAAATATGTCAGCGATCAATAAAAAGGTGGTCTACATGCAGTATTTATAGGTTTCCTATGATCCTTAATGGGAAGATATTCGGCAAAATGTTATCCTGCTTCAATCAATATTCAAAGTAAAATTTTAGCAAGATAAATAGATTTTAAGGGTGCACAACTCTTTTTAATTTAGATTTACTTACTGTTTTTAAAAATACTTTTGAAAAATGGTCCAGGAACATCGTCCAGGGCCACCATAGCCTTAAGCCTATTCTCAAAATTCTGAGTTCATTAGAGTTAGACCCCTATAAGAGATATATTTAAAAGACAGAAATAACAAATTAATGTCACACCTAAGTGTACGCACAATGACTTATTAACTAAACGTAAAATAAAATTATAACAAAATAACAAATTTAGCAATATCCTAGTAAATCTATACTATAATATTATAAAGCTGAAGAGTTTGTTTGTTTGTTTGAACGCGCTAATCTCAGGAACTACTGGTTCGAACTGAATAATTATTTTTGTGTTGGATAGTCCGTTTATTGAGGAAGGCTATAGGCTATATAACATCACGCTACGACCAATAGGAGCGGAGCATAAATGAAAAATGTTGCAAAAATGAAAAACCGTTGAAACTAAAACACGCGAACAAAGTCGCGGGGGACAGCTAGTATTAACATATTTTTCAATCACATCATTTGATATATTCGCAAGTATCTACTTAAACAAAACGTCAAGATCCATACTTATACTTATTCATAATTATTTATATATATAGTTACTAGCTGTCCCACGCGACTTTGTTCGCGTGTTTTAGTTTCAACGGTTTTTCTTGCAACATTTTTCATTTATGCTCCGCTCCTATTGGTTGTAGCGTGATGGTATATAGCCTATAGCCTTCCTCAATAAACGGACTATCCAATACAAAAATAAATTCGAATTTTTCAATTCGAACCAGTAGTTCCTGAGATTAGCGCGTTCAAACAAACAAACAAACAAACTCTTCAGCTTTATAATATTAGTATAGATTATACAAATATACTAATATTATAAATGCAAAAGTAACTCTGTTTGTCTGTCTGTTACGCTTTCACCGCTGAATCGATTTAAATGAATCTTGGTATAGAGTAAGCTTAAATCATAAGAAAGGATATAGGCTACTTTTTGCCGCGATAACCGACACAGACGCGGGCCGAGCCGCGGGAAACAGCTAAGTAGAAATGATCAAGTTCCACTGTATTTCCCGTAAAAGTTGCCGCCTATATTTTGTGCCAACTAGTTATTAGTAGCGACACTGGACCGTATTAACCCTTGAGACATTAAACAATATAAAACTCAGTAAATTGCCTATAAATAACCCTTCCAACTTATAAATAACTAAGGGATGTGGGACAGTGTACTAAGACACATGTTACCTGTTAATAATAACAACAGCCTATAAATGTCCCACTGCTGGGCACATGCCTCTTCTCATATAGAGAAGGAACGAGCATTCATCACTACGCTTGCTCATTGCGGGTTGGCGATTTCAGATTCCAATTTTTGGAATCCAGGTTTCCTCACGATGTTTTCCTTCACCGATTGTCAATGATGTCTTAGAATAATTAAGAAAGTACATATAACTTTGAAAAAGTCTCATTGGTACTTGCCTGTAATGGGTTCGAACCGGCAACCTTGTGCACACAAATCCGTTCATTGAACCACTCGGCCACCACGACACTCAGGTTACCTGTTAGGAGAGGTATAATAACTTTCGATCGTTGTAAGGGATTCAGATCCGGAACTTTTTGTATAGATACGGATTTTAAGCCGGACGGATGTGGATTTGCACTTATTGAAATAGTGGGTAGAAGACTGGGAATGAAAGGCCAAAATCTAATCAGTCCTTCAGTTGTTAATAAATTAATAATATACAGGTTTTTTTTTTATTTTTCAAAATAAGAAAACTCTAAGTAGTTGTAGTGAAACAAAGTTCAGGAGTAAAGTCTAATGAAGTCATGCGACATTTTAAATCAATGTATCTGTGTGAGTTTCTGGTTACTAAAAATAAGAAAAAATATGTGTTTAATATTTTTTAAATAATATATCAGAGGGTGATTAACAAAAATATAGTCATCTACTCCATTTTTTTTTTTTAAATCATTTATTTAATTAGACTTTTTGCGCTGGTGCGCCAAGTCAGCCTCGTAATCTACTCCATTTAAACCTAGCTTTAGCTCATTGTTTAATACAAGCATTTGTTGTGTGTCACTGCTTAGATTAACTGTCGTATGAAGTAAAAAAAGAGGTCTAATTTTTATCGATCGACATAAAACACGATCTTTGGGTCTCTGCGAAACATAAATCAAACCAATTCTATGATTTAAGTCTAGCCTACCTATAGTCAATTTTAATTCTTGTGCCAATTGATGTTATTTCCACTTAAACAAATATCAACTTAATACGTGTGCATATAAAGGTAAATTTAGACTGACTAGTACTGTTGAAAAATCATAAAAAATATAATTGTAGTGTAACCTGAACCGTATTTGTAAGTATTACAGTTGTTTTTCATATAATTCGTTTTTGTTTACTTTTTTGGGTTATAAATTTCGAACGCAGTATACTGTAAATATTACTTGAATGTTCGTTGTCTTAACAATAATTAAATTTCTTTATTAATTACTAGCTGTCCCCCGCGACTTTGTTCGCGTGTTTTAGTTTCAACGGTTTTTCATTATTGCTACATATTTCATTTATGCTCCGCTCCTATGGGTCGCAGCGTGATGTTATATAGCCTATAGCCTTCCTCAATAAACGGACTATCCAACACAAAAAGAATTTTTCAATTCGAACCAGTAGTTCCTGAGATTAGGGCGTTCAAACAAACAAACAAACTCTTCAGCTTTATAATATTAGTATAGATATAGATTAATTTGATAACCAAGTCTAGGTTATCACAGAAGATTATCTAGATTTCTAGTAATACCTGCTAGCTTTTTGAATAGACCGTCCTTTGGTTAGCTCTCAAAGCCTTTGTGGATAACATGCAGTAATATGATATAACCTAGGTATTCTATAGAGTTCTAGGAATTAGAAACGGGATGTATAATACGTATTAATGTACTGTATTGATTAAACAGTACCTACGTCATATTTTAAATATAATACTAGCTATTACCCGCGGCTTCGCCCTCGTGGATGTCGGTTATCGCAGCAAAAAGTAGCCTATGTCCTTTCTCAGGCTCTCGACTATATGTATACTATTTCGTTGAAATCGGTTCAGTAATTTTAACGTGAAAGCGCGACAGACAAACAGAGTTACTTTCGCATTTATAATATTAGGATTAAAACAATTAAACTAACATGATATATTAAATACTTGTATGTACATCTCTAAATACTGGCCAGTATCAAGAAAAATA
Organism: Diachrysia chrysitis; assembly: GCA_932294365.1. Classification (NCBI taxonomy): domain Eukaryota; kingdom Metazoa; phylum Arthropoda; class Insecta; order Lepidoptera; family Noctuidae; genus Diachrysia; species Diachrysia chrysitis. The sequence goes on from OW028669.1 coordinate 3,157,133, forward strand.
CTGTAAATTTATTTAATAATTATAAGATTAAAAAACAAAATTAGAAATTTAAATAAACAAAAGAATTCGATTCGTTAAATGAATATGATTTGTACTGATTGGTCGTTTTAACAATCTTCTGTTAAATTCTAAAATTCAAACGTTGTTTGGTCAATATATAAATTATTTTCTAAGTTATTGTCAATTATGATTCATATAACATACTGTGCTTATAACCGAGAATGAAGCGTCTTTTTATGCGTCATTTGTATATTCCTACTTCAACCACATCAAACGATTGCTCTATCATGATTGGATACAAAGACGTACGTAATATTTATACTAAGTTATTAACTAATTAATTATTCTGTATATTTTTATTGATTTCCTATTATAGCCATTTTAATAAATGTATTTCTTTGATGATTCAGAACATTTTAACCTAAATTATCTTTTAAGAATTCATTGATATAGAAATATATATCAATATACCTTTACCATTACGTGCTTTCTGTATGTTGATCTGGTTATAGATAACATTGTTTCTATCGCATAATAAAATTGTCTAAATCCTGATTTTGTAACGAAAAAACCTTACAAACAAACCCACCCATCATTATCAAACGACAGACCCCCAAAAGAAATATAGGTTATATTTTTTTTGCCATTCTAAATATCTTCGTATTCCAATATTAAAAACAATATTTTGATTGGTTAAAGCTCTTTAATCTATATGTATGTATTTCTAAGTAAATGGCGGTAGCTAATTTGTCTGCGTACAAAAATGGCGCATTTACCTGACGCAGTGGTGGTGGCTGTCGTGTTTGTGGTGGATGTGGAATCTCCTGAGGTAGTCGTGTTCGTCATCTCCACGATCCGATCCACAGCTATACGGTTCCCGGGCAAGATCCCCGAACTTTCTGCCGGTTCCTGGACGACTGGATCCGTTTCTTCGACGATTTGAGGACTGGGGGCTGCTTGGCTTAGATCGTTAGCTACTATAACGTTGACTGTGGTTAGAGATTCCAAATCGCCGGAGTTTTCCCCTTGGACTTGAGAATTGTCGATGTAGACAGCTGCCGAGCGAGCCCCAAGGGTCTCCATGACGCTTTCAGCCAATGATCTTGTGGATAGCTCATCGATGTCGATATCTTGTTTGATGTCGATGATAATCTGGTGGCGTTTCGTCCCACTGCCCGAGGGGCTCTGCAGCTGGTGCACGCTCACCTGAGCCTCCGTCCCCGGCTGCGATATGTGGTGCTGAATCACATGGGTCAGCTGACCCTCCAACGAATCCTCACGTCCCGCCATTTTCCCTTACCCAAAAAACAGCCTTAACTCTCGATACCGCCGTACATCGATAAACACACAACACTACGCGGAAATTTTGAAGAAAGTTCAGACTTATCAGAGTCAGTCGAGAAAATGTAAAATTATTGCACAAGAAGCTTAACTACAGAAGGTTTACTAACTAATGAACACTGGTATCACTCCGAGGATCGTCCTTGAACACTCTGATGCCGGACTGATTTGTTTAGGCTCACTGCGGTACTGCACCGCGCAGATGCATCGAATCTGGGTCAGGGGTGAACGTCCTACCGAAAAATGGATTTTGTTTAACGTATATTAGTTGTGCGTTAGATAAGTTATTAAATGGCAGTGCTTGGTTACAGGCACAGTGTGATGCTCACATATTTATGTTTGTTTGTTGTGCTAGACACACTGACACATTGTCCTAATTCCGCGAGCGACGTAGACGCGGCTTGGCCCCCGTAGCCACTGCGAGGCCTACGAAAGCGTAGCGCTACGCCGACGCCGCGTAGGCCGGACACACATCACACTTCCGCGTATTTGTCTCGGGATATATCTTAAGATTTTCTTGTCACTCTTCATCATTGATTTTATTTTGTTTATAGATACCACGTCATAGTAACGAGTATTATTTGCTATCAATATATGAAATATTTATTATATTACCTAACCTAACTTTGGGCGAAATATAATGAAAATTATTACAAATGATAAATATAAAATCTATTAGGTAGTTATAAGGTAAATAAAACACATTTTCATGCACATCTCAAAAAAATACTATGGATCAATTAATAATCATTTAAATTTTGGGAAAAAAAATAATAATTAAATAATATTAATAGTAGATAATATAAAGAAACATACAATCTAGTACAAAATATACAGTTAAAATAACTGTAATTTAGAATACAATAAATTACTAGATTCAGTGTAGTACTACCTAATTTAATAATTTAAAATGTTAATAAATAAAAACAACACAAAAACAATTATATCTATTCGTAAAACCTTCCAAATAATATCGACATCAGGCCAACCCATACAATTTTTCTCCACCAATACGGAAAAGGAAAGTCAGTTTTCCAATATCTTAAGATACATCCCTATATCCTCACCCCGTGTGTTCCGATCACTAAAGGCAACACGTGCCGCGCATGCGCTATACCCCGGCGATCTCTCTTCTCTGTCACACCGCATACATCTGTCCCTCTCGCACACGCTTCGATCGTTTCAGAATGGCGAAAAAGCATATAATCAAATTTATGTTGGGTTTAGTAAGGACAGCAAAATAATTAGGATAATTTTTAAGGTTCGGCCTTGAAATTTAGACTAGTTTTGTTTTCAGGCTTTTAATAAAAATAGTTAGCTATTAAACATTTTTTTTTTTCGAGGCTTTGGTATTAAACATACAGCTTTATTTAATTAAACATACAACTTTATTAAATCGGTGAAGGATAACATCGTGAGGAAACCTGGATTCCAACAATTGGAATCTGAAATCGCCAACCCGCCATGAGCAAGTGTGGTGATCAATGCTCGTTCCTTCTCTATATGAGAAGAGGCTTATGCCCAGCAGTGGGACATTTATAGGCTGATATTATTTTTAACTAGCTGTCCCCCGCGACTTTGTTCGCGTGTTTTAGTTTCAACGGTTTTTCATTTTTGCAACATTTTTCATTTATGCTCTGCTCCTATTGGTCGTAGCGTGATGTTATATAGCCTATAGCCTTCCTCAATAAACGGACTATCCAATACAAAAAGAATTTTTCAATTCGAACCAGTAGTTCCTGAGATTAGCGCGTTCAAACAAACAAACAAACAAACTCTTCAGCTTTATAATATTAGTATAGATTAATTTATTTATGTAATTTCGTTCAGTTGTCAATTCGATTTGTATTAATTTCTAGAAATCCTGCAGTTATTGTTTTTTCATTTTATATTGAAGATAAACTATGTCATGTTTTGACTATTTTAAATAACTTTAGGGCGTTTTCTTTGAAAGATCGTAGGTTTTAAACCTGTGCAGTTAATTGACGTCAATGTAAAGCTTTTTTAACCGACTGCGCCAGAAGGAGGGTCATGTTTTACGGGTGTATGTATGTATATTTCTTTGGCACGATCTTTAGCCTAAACGTGTTAATGGATGTTAGCTTGAGAGGTATTGTTAGACTCGTCTCAAAGAGGTTGTTCGCAACTTATAAAAATCCGCTAGGTTCGCTAGCCTCACATGAGGTCTATCTGTCAATTTCCACCAATGAGAGACAAGCTATTAAACGAATTATGAATCTCAATGGTAAAGTGGTTAGTGGTTGTTTACCTGTGATCTACCGCATCTTGTTACATATATACTATGATAGGGTAGGCAGAGTTGTAATAATCGTTTCGTTTCTCAAAAAAATATATCCATAAACAAGTAGCTTGTTGCTACACATCTCCTATTACCAAAAACTAAAATATTGCATCCTCAACAATAATTAATTATTATACATTACTGCCCGCCCCATTTTCGCACGGGTGTTGTGACATTTTCAAAACATGTGCAAATGTTTTTTTAAATAATTATCTGATTTGGTGCAGTCGTTCGGAATTTATGCCATGGCCAAGGGAAATCGGGATGCATTGTAATATAATGTACATTTTGAGTAATCAATATCAAGATCATAATAAAAAATAGTTTAAAACAGACACAATTTTTTTAATAAAACAATCCTGTTTTTTTTTTTTTTTTTAGGATCCATTCATGTTAAAATTTTATCCGTGGTGTCATGTCATTGGCAGCTGGGCCTAACTCAGTTGTCTTATCTTTTCTTTGCCTTCGGCCTATCTTTTCTTTTTGTCTCCCGCTTGCAAGGGAAGTGGAAACTATTTTTTTTTTCCTACTCCTCCTATTTACTACTTCTGATTAATTTCGTTGCGGGTTCCAAGACAGTCAATCGTTTCCCTGGGACACACCGAGCTTAACTGTTTCGGTGGTATTCATTGGTTATCATTGTAGATCCTGGCTTACAGGAGTTGCAATGATGGGCATGTGTGGTGGGCTAGTCCCTTTAAAAAAAAAACAATCCTGTTTGTATTAAATAACGATAGTAAATAGGTATATTTTTGTTTAATACTTATTTTTTTGTTGACGCTACCTAAGCCTCATTACATAACGCAGGCTGATGACAGCCAAAACAAGGAAACTCGAAGTAAACATACGCAAGAAAACACATTTACTCTATTTTTAAAACACATAGTAAATGACACACATAAATTGTCGTTAAATACTGGCACTTTATTTCAAATTAGAAGATAAAATAATAGAACATCACTGTTGAGTTCTTTTTAATCGTTGAAGATTCAAATTTTGATTTCATAAATGGAATAGAATTACTGTGTTTAAATATTAACCGTTAATTTTCTTTTTCTTTTATTATTATTTCTTTTTTATACTAAATACTATGTAAAATTGTTATATTTATTGTTTTAAGAGTATGTTATGTTTAAATTACTTAACCTTTTTTACAGAAACGTCATTATCTTTCTTAAATACTTATTACTCAAAATACAAAATTCTCGCATTCAATTAATAATACACTAGCATACCACCCCGGCTTCACACGGTTAGACAAGATATTAATTAATTACACAAAGCCTTCCTCTTAAATCACTCTATCCATTGGTGAAAACTATTACAAATCCGTCCGATAGTCCGGAGTTTATCGCATTCAGACAAACAGACAGATAAAGTAAAAACCAGGCTTTAACTGTCGCATAGGTTAGCAGAAATGTCCTTTGAAACCGGAAAAAGCATTTACAACCTAAATGATGACAAAATCATCGTTATAAACAACGAAATTAATTTTGTTTAAGTTTTAATAAAAATTATCTTCACTGATTTGACTTGATTGAAGATATAGTGAATGTTTAATCGGTATAACAGAATGTGTAAAGGAATAGTATTGATTTTTCCCGCCCTTGGGTTAAAGATATTTCAGGGACGGTTGTCTGGACAACGAAATATCAGGGAGACGAAATATACAATATACCTATATATACTTATTGATTTAAAGACGTATTTGAAATATTACAAAGCTTTTCTTTAACTTGCAATGTATGTATGTATGTTTGTTTGTTTAGGTCGAATATTGCAAGCTAAGTTAGAACCACTTCTTGACATCAGATTGTAATGAAGTTTTGCATACTTTAAGTTCGGTTACAATACAATATTATTGCACTTTTGAGATGGTCTAATGAAGCCAGAAAGTGGCCCTAACTCTGTAACAAAACGACGCAATATTATCGTGTTTGGTCTTCACTATTACTTTGAGCATAGCTGATTTAAAAAACAGATTCGAATCGGCAAGGATGTTTCTTTGGTTACCGGTTATTTTTTTTTTTGCAAAGACTGCGAGGCGTTTGTGAAATAAACTTGTAATTTATTTTATTTAACGTTTTTTTAATAATTAATGCTGGCTTCTCTTTGCAATTATCTCTGTGTCTTCCTAAAAAAAATGGTAAGCATTGCTATACTAAAATCGACGAATAGCATAAAATAATTAAATATTGAATTATAAATACAACAATTATAACTTTATTTAAAAATTCATTCGCTTAAAATATACCTAATTTAAAGCGATAGTAACAAAGTGGGTTTTCAATTACAAATCTAATTATTTTTAAAGACCTCTTTTGCCGTTAATAGAACGGCAAAAGAGGTTGCATTACTATAAACGAACTCTTTTCGCAGAACCTACGCCACCTATTTAGGTTCAAGTTATGACCTAGGTACGCTAACGATGTCCTAGTGTGCGTGTACATGTATAGACTACGTATGTGTGTTTAGGACGCTATGCGGCTCTTTCAAGGCCGGATTGTAAACTGTACTGCGGAAAAACGGTACTCAAAATTTTCATATATTTCGTTGTACATTGCGTGTATTGTTAGTAACAATAACTGAGTTATAGTTGAGAATACGCAATGGATAGGTAAATTAAGTTTTAGTTCATTTTAAGCGTATTTTTAGTGGAATTTAGGATGGTAAATGCGAGTCTTTGTACCTCGCGAAATTAAGGTTGTTGCTTTGTAAATTAAATAAAATAAATGTATAAGATTTTAAATATGTTACTTAAGTTCTGGTAAAAAAAGCTATATTATAATAATACTAGTGATGCCCTGCAGTTGCACCCGCGTAAGTAGTCCGTTTTCTTTTGTTTTTTAGTGACTATTTGCCGTGTTTTTAAAGTGATTCTGCTATTCGATGTGGAGATGAATCCAACAAATCAAAGATCACGAAAATCGGTCCATCCGTTCTTGAGTTATAAATGGTTTAACTAACCCGACTTTGTTTTGTATACTACTAGCGGTGCCCCGCGGTTTTATCCGCTTAAATAGTCCCCGATACCGGGAGTCATTTTCTTTTTCAATGTTGTTATAAGTTATTTTGCTATTCAAGATGGAGACGAACCCAACAAATCCAACAGATCATGAAAATCGGTCAACCATTCTCGAGTTAATTATAACTGTTGTATGTAACAAACCCGACTTTGTTTTATATAGACAGATAGATAGATACAAATGTAATAATGATAGAGTAAGATCAGAAAGGACTGTATCGTCGCCACATTTTGCGGTTATGAAACACTTCAAACAAAGCGCTTTGATTGTTCAAGTTCTCTTTAATAAGCATGTATTATACACACATACAAACAGAATGTATTGGTAATTTTAATTATTTGTTACGCATTAACGCATGCGGAGCGAGTATTTGTAATTAAATACAAATAATAGAAGGAAAAACTTAAGCTTCAGGCAGGACTCGAACCTGCGACAACTGGCTTGACGCGCTAGTCGCTTTTACCAACTAAGCTACTGAGGTACCCGGATGTTTAAATTTTGCCTTCTATTTTATTACGTCTTTTAGGGCGACGTATGCGACATCTGGTGAACCAATCTTGCGTTTGGTTTTCACCGACTCTGACTATCGTCGCATGTCAATGTATTGGCTTTATGTAAAGCCGAAAAACCCTTAAATAAAGTACTAGGAAGGGCTCAATTAAATGGACAAATAATGATAAAAGGAATAAATGAAGTTTTGCCTTCGCCCTGCACTCTGCAGTGAAATAGTAACAGCTAAAAACAGTAAACGAATAGGCTATTTTTCGATAATAAAGTACAGAAAGAAAATAGTTAGGTATACCTACTATTTCACCGCAGCAAGGGTTGCCAGACGTCCGGATAAAGTCGGACACAGTCAGCCTTTTCTAGTTGCGTGTCCGGCCAAATTAGACGGCGTCCAAAGGAATGTCCGGCTTTTAAGTTTGATTACCTGTTGTTGTTTACTCAAATTTAAATTTCCTCAAGATTTTATAGTAAATTATAAATAGGGATCGTTTAACTAAAAAGAAAATGGTTGTGTTAAATAGCTACTAAAACGAAAAAATTAAGCGTGTCCGGCCTTTTCACTCAGAGCGGGGGCACACGATGCGTTGCGGCGGCGGTGCGGCGCCGGAGCGGTGTCGCTGCGTCGTTTTACATAGAAATATCTGTGCCATGTCACACGATGCGCTCCGGCGCCGCACTTGCAACTACCAAGAGGAGGCGGGGAGGGGTGAATGCGTTGCGACGTCGGAGCGGCACCGCTCAGTTGTTTTGCGTCACAAGGAAAGACACACGCTTGCTCGTTTCGATTTTTTTCTAAATGTTTTTGTTTATTGTAATTGAGGTTTTAAAAAATTAGTGCCAACCTAGATGTTCTTGATAAAGACTACCTAATAACATTACTCCAAGAACGGAAAATCCTTTGGGATAAGTCCAATGAAGACTTTAAAAATAAAAGCATGGGAGCAAATTGCCAAAATTATTACTATTAATTAAATCTTCTGTAACTGCCGTAATAGTAGGGCCAACAACTGACGTCTTTTACGATCCATTTTCATTAACAGACTGTCCAACGCTGCTACGGCGCCGCTGCGACATAATAACGTTACGGCGCCGCACCGCTCGTGTGCCCACTGACACGGTGAAATCTTTGCGGTGCGGCGCCGCAACGCTTCGTGTGCCCCTGCTCTCACACGTCTGGCAAAACTGGCTGGTCTGTCCGGTTTTCCGGTTTTAAGATCTGGCAACCCTACGCAGCAACGAAGGGCATGCTCAAGCAAAACTGCAGCTCCGGTAAAGCCTAGTACGAGATGCGGGTTTGTAGTCTTTGTAGCAGGTAGAAGGTAAACCAAAAAAATATATACAAGGAACATAACACCGCAAAAACAATATTAAACAAGAAAAACAAATAAACATCAGTTTCAAAAATAAAACACTAAAAATAGTTTGTGATGCTAATATGATTCAACATCAATATAATACAGTTAAGTTCAATATATTATAGATCACGCGCGCGCGCACGCTACACGCCGCACGTGAGCAAAGTAGTGACTTTGTAAGGCTGGCTGCATACAAAGCGATAGTTTGTGATGCACTTTTATCCCAACTGTCATATTTTGATTTTAAGTCACTACAATTTTGACAATTATTCTTACTCTGGGATACCTACTGTGGCATCCATTAAAATGGGTTGTGGAGGTCAGATAGGCAGTCGATCCATGTAAAATACGGTATTCAGCTGAATCTGGTAACACTGGAGGCCGACATAGCGTTGAAGAAATTTTACGTTTTTATTATATATGTTTGCATCAGTATTGTTCTCGGTAATACAGTGCAACCTTGATATAACGAACCTGAAGGGAACTAGAAAATAATTAGTTATATCAAATTATTTGTTACAATGAGGTTTGGTCTACGATTCCTTATAACAAGGTAATTTTAATGAATACGAAAAAACGAACAAGTTTGTACCTGTCGAGACATGAGTTATTGTGAAATTGAATGTAGATAACTGATATAATTCGTTATGCTGAGGGTATAAGTTGACGAAAATCGTTAAAAAGAGGTAAATAGTACGTTCTATTTATATTTTGCAATGATTTAAAATTCGTTATAAAAAGGTTTTTAACAAATGTATTCGTAATGTAAAGGTATATTTTCACCTAAATGTCCGGCAAAACTGGCTGGTCAGTCCGGCTTTTCGGTTTCAAGATCTGGCAACCCTACTCATACTTAATAATATCAGTTCAACCATCTATGTCAATATCAACAGGCTTACTGTGACATCTTGATTTGCAACGCTACCATAAGTATTATAACATATACCACAATTTGTGGCATACAATCGCGCAGTTTGTAGCCAGCCTACAATTTTACCGACTATTTAGCATGGGCGCGCACGATGCTATGCGCGCGTGGTCCTACACGACAGAATTATATTTTAACAATTCTATAAATCTGTGTGTTACCAAGTTATTTATATAATCATAGAACCAGAGCTTTCGATATTATGAATGCGTTATGGAAGAATGGAATGGGTCCTCCCTCCCATTATTGCCAGCCGTAGGAAACCATAGCTAATAAAAAAATGATGATTTATATAAACAGACCACCAGTCTAACCAAGGGATAATGAATCACTTAGTAAAATGGGTTGCGGAGATCGAGTCGCTCTTCGGTATTCAGATGAATCCGGTGAGACTGGAAACCGACCCCAACATATCTTGGGAAACGGTTAGGCAGAAGAGTAATAATTTAGATTTTTTAGTAAAACCTTAGTCTAGCCCCTCTAGACAAAAGAAATTGAAAGAAAAACTCACAGATCGAATTCCTCTTGTCAAATGTATGGAAGTGACAAGTCTAAGTCACGCGACTTAGACTTGTCACTTCCATTATCGACTTATCGAAAAGAAATGTCATTTCCATACATATAACGTCATTTATAGTTAACGCTTGTATAAATGTCACTTGTCTATGGGGGCTTTAGTGGTGAGTAGATTTTAATTAATTAATATTATCTTATGTAGGTTCGGTGACAATGCAGTATTATGGTACTTTGAGCTTCCCTGATGATGGAGCCCGAAGGGTACCATAGGGCCTGTAACGAAACGACGCAATATCGTGTTTAGGCTTGTATGATTTGTCTTAACTAGTAACACAGTTTTTTTGATACAATTGTTTATTTCTAACTAGCTGTTCCCCGCAACTTTGTCTGCGTGTTTTAGTTTTAACGGTTTTTCATTTTTGCAACATTTTTCATTTATGCTACGCTCATTTTGGTCGCAGCGTAATGTTATATACTACCTCAATAAATAGGCTATAAAACACTGAAAGAATTTTTCAAATCGGACCCTTAGTTCCTAAGACTAGCGCGTTCAAACAAACAAGCAAACAAACTCTTCAGCTTTATATATTAGCAAATCAATATAAAACCTCTGGTTAAAGAAGTCAATGACAGCGGTGTTCTTTTACCATTATATAAGACTATTGCCTTAATCTGTCCCTCGCCGCGTCTGTCTGTCTGTCAAAACACGATAAACTCAAAAACTACCAAACGGATTTTCATATGGTTTTCACCATTGGATAGAGTGATTCAAGAGGAAGGTTTTTGTGTTTAATTAATTAATGTTTTGCCAAACACGGCGGTTCGCTAGTTCTAAATCAACTATTGCTGTTCTTGTCACACGATATCTTTTAGTCACTCTGTGTAGCCCAGTGCCATAGTAAATTTCATACTTAATGTGTGTTCGTGTCGACATGCGTTGTCGATGAATCTTCGAACAATTGTAACGAATAATAGGGCGCGTTTGGTTTATGTAAATGTGTATTTATCAAGAAGATAGGGGTCGATCGCGTGAGTTTATAATCAAGGATTTAAATCCTTATGACGTATGTTTCATAAACTTGATCGTTTATGGTAGTAGTCTGAATAAAAGTACAGGTTAACATCTAATTGAGAATTGGAAAACTACAAATGTATTAAATAAAAAGCGTCACTTATTAAAATTACAGAGCTTACCCTTGTTTACTCAAACAAAACTTAACTTCGAGAAGCTCTTAACAGACTATCCGAAGGTATAATATATAGATGATTGGGAATGAAAAGCTATAAAAATTTTAAACACGTATGTTTTGCTTTTTCAAGATAAGAAAACACTAAGAAAATAAAACTAATCACAGTTCAGGGGGGCTAGTGAGTTCAAGCCTGTGTACAAAATACACAAAATTGTGATGTCATTCAAAGAATGTTCAGTGACATTTGAACATGCTACGTAAAGTAACACTTATTTTGATTATTTCTCATCATCCACTAAATAAAAATTACACCATGTTATCTAAAACAGCCATTTTCAAAACTCCGTTACGTCCATAAAACAGTATTACCGCAAATTTCGACAATAAACGAAATAATGAACTCTATACGATCATAGATAAAAACTCCCAAAACTGTAAAACTGACTTGCGCACTCTGTTGTTCAATAGCGGTACTAAATTGCAAATTTAAAAGTAAAACCAAGTTCGTTCACGTACGCAACCTAACGGGAAATAGCCGAACTGCGAGCGTTGAACCCAACTCAAGCATTCGTTGCGCAACTTTCGACTCACGAATTTAAACTTCGTCACGTACGAAATCGTGGCGCGAATTTTAAACATGATTTTTCGAATATGGGTCGCCATTTTTGTGTACGTAAATTTGAACGGTACTTTTTTTTGGTTATGTATTTTTATCAGTTACATAAAATTTTAAGCAAGGTCGTTATTAAGCTTTGTGTAACGAAAATTAATGTCAATGGCAGACTTGTCGACGTGTTTTTGTATTGAGGGTATTTAATTCACCTGTACCTATAGTTAGAACGTAACTTTTAATACGTTATAACTGTATTTTGAAGGTAATATCTATGGAGAGTTTATTGAATATACGGATTATCATAACTAGAAGTCAACTGCGTTCCGCCATTTTATTTCGGTACTTAAGAGAATTCGAATTAAGAACCAGCTTTTAATACATCAATAGAATATTATGACACGACAAATATAACGGTCTTGTAGTAAATACTTTTTAAAACTTGGTTGAGACCGGTCGGGTTCAACGGCCGCGTTCGGCACCATTTCTGTAGCTGATCGGACATTAATGACTGATTGGGCTATGCAGCGAATCTTGATTATTGATCACACAATAAATAAATTGTTAACTTTTTCTAATACACAAAAAATATCTAAGGAACTACACACAATACCTTGGTTCATTCAAATGTTGAGAGAAAAAAAAAACAGTTTGACAGTTCTTTTTTATCAGATGTTTTTTATATGAAATTGCTAATTTTTCATATTCATTGTCGTAGTTAAGCTTGATCGATGGTGAGTGTAACCTATTACCATTGTTAAAGATAGTTAAAAAAACAATTGACACAAAGTACTATACTGTAGCTATGCGAATTCAAAGTTATAATATAATCAACAATAAAATTATCAAGAGTATTTTGCAGTGTAGGGCGCCCGCGACCAGTTACCTTACTCTTCAATTATTAATTTTAATTCCAATACAATGCTAATGCGAAATTTTATATTAGTTTAGAAGACACGTGATTCAGTTTTCTTGAAAAAAAATACTGGCAATGGAAAGTACTAACCCAATCTCAACATTGTCATTTATTTTTGTACTGTGTGTTGTTTGTGTGCCTGCTAAATGAATAACAATTTTGCATTGGCATTGTATTGAATTGAAATTAATTTAAGAGTAACCCTCCAGGTGGAGCGACGGCATTCGTAGGAGAGTGGGTAGTAACTGGAGGAGGAGAACTAAAGATGGAGCTCAGTGACGTGCCTTAGGAGAGGCTAAGTCCAGCTGTGGACTGATACGGGCTGATGATAAAAATTAAACCAACATTTTGAATGTTCAAACTAAGCCTACGATTTTCATATGAATGGGCGCCAAATTGTCTAACCACAGGAACCACAGACAAACTTGACCTTTAGTTTTTATGAACGAGGTAAGTACTTATTCATCCTCGCGTCATTTTTTTATTAATGTCAAATTTGACATCGTTACCACAGATTAATTTTAAATACAAGTTTGGTACTTAGATATTTCTTTTTTTTTAATTAAGTGTATTGTTATTTGACATAACTGTGTATAAACATTATAATAGGTTGATGTAAATTTGAAGGCACATCAAATATTCTGGAAATTCCCTGTAACAGCCTGGGGCTTTAGGTAAATAGAGAACTCTCACCTTGCTATCTAATATAGTTTCCATTTTGTATTATACTGTGTGCATAAATTGTTGAATAAATAAATAAACTCTTGATATACAAAATTAGTACCTATCCATACTAATTTTATAAATGCGAAAGTAACTCTGTCTGTCTTTCTGTCTGTTACGCTGTCACGAGTAAACCACTGAACAGATTTTGATGAAACTTTGTATGGGGTAGGCTTTGATCCTAAGACAGGACACCGTCTACTTTTTTCCGCGATAACTGACACCCACGCGGGCGCAGCCGCGGGCAACACCTAGATAAGTTTAAGGATAAATTTCCCCTTCCCTTTGAGTTCTACAAGTCTTATCATAGCTAAAATGACCTACTATGTTGATTTTTTACTTTTTAACACGTCATGTTTTAAGTAGCTATTTTGAAACAACCATTTGCCTAAGCTAATATCAAATACTTTGTATATTTCCACTGGCTACACCAGAGTTGTTAAATATACTTACTAACTAACAATTTCTAAGTTTATTTCTAACTATAAACTACCAAAATCCGTCTAGACTGGGTCATATCTTCAGATCAAACACTGACCGATGCATATTCGTGGGTCAATGAACTCGTACTTTTTTAAACTTGTTTTTATATACACAGGTGTTTAAAACGTGTGCAAGTAGTTTGTCAATGGAATAAATTGTTGTGCCATTTCAGAACTTTATTTTTATTTCAACGATTATGTAAAATTATTTTGAACGGATGTTTTTGCGATTTAATTTTTAGAGTGTATTCGTGAGCATGATCTCAATAAAATATAATAATGTAAAAACGTTAAATCTTAGAAATGTTTAACTTTGGATTGTTTTTAATGCTATTTACTTATCAGAATTAATATAACGTAACTAATTCTTATAAAACTAATTTTGTGCACAAATTATCTTTACCTAAAAATAAACTGAACATATAATAATTATCCCAATAAGATTCAATCAAAATACAAAAAAACAAACAAAGTTCCTAACTAAAGTTACATCACAACAAAAAAAAGCAACCATAAATTAAAATCGACTAAGCGCGCGCGACACGCAATTGTCATTTACGTTTTTTTTTTAAAGCACAGGCATTCAGTATACAGCCGGTCCCACGGCGTCGCATGCACGGAACGCGTCCATATAACGGGTGCATACAGTTACACAGTATGTGGGTGAGGCTAACTGCGATCACCGTTAGCCTACGTCACTGATAGTGAGGGGACGAGTCGATAGGCTGGGTTTTTTTCAAGTGTGTATTACCTAATGGGTTGTTTACCTAAAGGTGTGTCGGGTTGTAATCTTTTATTTCTAGTTAGGATTTGTAATGTTTACTTAAGTTAGACCAATTGTTAAGACCTTTTTCTTAAATTATTCTGTTGAGAATTTATTGTGTAGGTATTTATTGAGAATTTTGGTGATGCAATGTATGTTTTACATAAATTATACCAAGATTTTGGCGTCAACATCAACACTAAATAGTTCCAATAACATTTCTTTTAAATTAAACTCTACTGCCAAACACTTCTAACATAACAAAATAATCAACATCAATCTCCATCGACCTCAAAAGCCTTACCGATACAAGAGTCACATCACTAGCTCAGAGTACCGTTCGCGACGTCACAAAGAAAGGGATTGTAACGAACGGTACACAGGGCCGAGCGCCGCCCTACTGTCGCTTTTCTGACGCTGGCCGTAATGGCCGCTGTCCGCTGCAAACTACTCTATGGATTCGCAATGACATTTTGATTTTTCATTCAGTGTCAAAGAAGGAGGATTTAGTAAGATTGAAAATTGATTATGGTTTTATTTGCATTTTTTTTAGTTTGACTGTGCTATGTGCTATTCATTTATTTATACTATATTAATTACATTATATATTAAAAAGGAAATATTTATAAAAATATATACATTTTTTCAAATGATTATAGATTTGTTAATCTGTTTTAGTAAATATATCACAAAGTTAAAGTAAAATTACAGCAAGAAAATACTGAAATAAGTAAACGGTCGCGAAATCTATACTAATATTTTAAAGCTGAAGAGTTTGTTTGTTTATTTGTTTGTTCAGGAACTACTGGTTCGAATTGAAAAATTCTTTTTGTATTGGATAGTCCGTTTATTGAGGAAGGCTATAGGCTATATAACATCACGCTACGACCAATAGGAGCGGAGCATAAATGAAAAATGTTGCAAAAATGAAAAACCGTTGAAACTAAAACACGCGAACAAAATCGCGGGGGACAGCTAGTAAAATACTAAAACTCTTATACAGTCTATGCAGTTATATAAGATCAGTTGCATATATTGACATAATATAAATAATTGTGTCAGGAGGTAATTCGTTACATAACTAATTACAAACCATTATTAGTAATACTACTTACTAGATAACTTAATATTTCGTATTACTTACATTGCTCATTGTTAAACTTTTCAGAAAAGCGTGTATTCGTAACTAAAATAAACGTAATAATGAATAACAATTATCTTGTACACGTAAAGTAAACGAAATAAAGTCAAAAGTGATTAATTTAAAAAACATTGATCAACTCCTTTTAATGCTATCAATCAATTAATTACTTATTGCTTTATCTATTGCCGAATTTGCAGAAAATAAATAAATAATGTCTTAAAAGAAAAACTGGTCATAAATCATTCATTCATTCATTCAGAAATCGTTCATTCATCAACCCCTGAACAGCCAAAGAAAAAACAAAGTAAAAATTGCTCATTCATTCATTCAAAAATCATTCATTCTTCTATCCCTAAACAGCCAGAAAAAAAACAATATTAAATTGCGTCATACTATGCAGTAATACTACGCACGCATAGTAATACCCCTCCAGGATACAAATCTAGGTCAAAATAACAGTCTTAGTCATAAAAATAGGCTTTCAGACCCAATGACCTAAGTTTTTACCGTCCATTGACCCATTTGTATACAAAACGTTTTATACTTCGTTAGTAAGCTGTCAATGTACAGCAAACTACGGGCTGTGATTAAAATTCAAAGGAGGACTTATTTGCTATTTTGTTGGCATACGACAGCCATAGATGAAAGTTCTAGACTACCTTATATGGTGTCTAGGTCATCACTGCATTACCTAAATTCTAGTAACTATGCCGAATGGATTTAATTGAGATTTTTTAAAGTGAACATATTAATTATGTTTATTTTTTACTTTTGTTTCATTAATTATTATTAAATTAGTAGTTAATGTACTATTCTAGAAAAACTTTTAAAAAGCAACATTTTTCTAAATGGAAAATACCTCAATTTTATATGTATTTTAATTAATAAGTAAGAAAAACATATTTTATTTAGACATATTTGTTATATAATTTGACAAGTGCAAAAAATCCTGACGATTTAGAGTTTTATTGAAACAAACACGAAACTATAATTATGTCTTTTAATATTTACACACACAGTTCGATGACACCATAGTTTTCCAAACAATGATTTACAAAGCAAAACAAAAGCCAACCTTTTTTTCCAATTGACTTTATGCATTTTCGAAGAAAGTGACAAAATCTAATTAGAATTTATAAACTTGAGCTTTTCGAATGAAATTCAAATTTTTGCTTCGTTCTTTACATTTTGTTTCCGTCAACACAACCATAAAGTGCATTCACCTCGACCGCTGCGAATACAACTTATGTTTCACCGCGAAAAAATCTAAATTAAAAGAATTATTTAAAATCCCATTAGGAATAAGGGAAAATTCCTTCGATTAAATTGTCTATTGAGCAAACATTTATCCATTAAAATTCCTTAGTGAATTATAGATGAAAACATTTAAAAATAGAACTTAATATAACATTTAACAGAAAAGTTCCAGAACTCTTTCGTAATTAGTATTTTTTAATTGTAGTATTTTTTTTTAAACTTACCTCTAATTGTACTAGGCATTTTGACAAAAATCCTCTCTTGAATAACACTGAACAATAATCCATTAACCGTCACAGTTTCCACAATGAAAATTATGTATTATCCAAATTCAGACATTTTCACTCAAATAAACACATTAAACACGAGTTCACGGCACAATATAAATGCACAATTCAAATGTTGGTTTGGCGCCAAGAAAGCTGTCAATGTCAAAATTCCCGCGCTTTCGTTCGGGTACCGTCTGTACGTCCTAGAGATGTGGTGTGGCGGCGGGTTGTGCTTTTTTCGTTGCGGCGCACGCTCGAGACTCGGGCTAACTGTATTTTTTTTCGTGATGCGAGCAGTAACGGTGTTGAGGCCGGTTCTTCCACTCGCATCTTCTTCTGCCATCGAACTACGATGATATCGGACGCGTGGCGAATTCGATTTACGGTCGAATTTGATTGCTGCCAATGATCTGTGAGGTTTTCCGGTTTTCGGTTTTTTTTCGCGAATGGGTTGTTGGCATTAGCCTGCAGTTATTTTGCATGAGATGAAAAATAAAATTTAGAAATGGATACGAAGTTTGATTGTGAAATTGACATTCAATCAGAAAATGCGAGTTTTATGTTCATATAGAGTTTAACGCCCGGGTCTTTGGCCTTAAAACATCGGTCAAGCAATTTGACTCTGCTCTGTAGCTGAATAATTTTCACGTCCATAAAATCTATGAAATGTTTATGTCTATTTAAAAGTTACTAGTTTTTTTAATTTTGCTTTTATATGTAGTTTTAATTAGGTTGCCCAAGGAACTTTGAAATAAGTTTAGCTATCTTTGCAAAGGATAAAAACCGGCGAAATGCGAGTCGGTCTCACGCATGAAGGGTACCATTTTACGGGGCCCCCTTTAATTTAATATTATTATTTGTTGTTATAGTGGCAACAGAAAGACACAATCGTAGGCAAAAGCACAAAGGCTTAGTAATAGGGTCCAGTCGGGTACAGAACCCAAAAAGCAATCATACGAGAAGGATTGTAGATCAGAAGATAGAAAAAATAATGCTTCTTGAGACATATGTAACATATGTGACTCAAGGAGCATTATTTTTTAATATTTACTGCCAATAATGCTATAATCCTCGTCGCATGATTACCATGATACTGGTGAATGTCTGTAGTGGAAATAAGTTGGGATGATAGAGGCACGAAAATATCAGACCTGTGAATGATTATTCTCAGTTCAAGCCATGACAACGGTGATTACATCTTAAAAATTCGACTAGTATCATTTAATTAAATATATCATATCACAGTAGCTCTGCTAGGATTTTTTCTGGGAGTCTAATTAGAATTTATTGAACTGCTAATGAATATACCTATAAGATCGTTCATCTGAGAAGAATTCATATGGAGTATCTTGCCGGTTCTTCTCCATAGGAGTGGCATTTTGGAACCACGCAACTAGAGTCATTTAACGTTTTGAAAGTGCCTGAAAAGGCCTACTTGAAATAAAAATATTTTGATTTTTGTCTCTCCCTTTGATGGCTCATTTCAATTTTGCGATTCTATTATTGTGTAATTACCTGTGCCCTTACTCTCCAATTTAATTTTAATTCTAATGCAATGCCAAAATTGATATTAGTTTAGAAGGCAGGAGACACGGTTTTATTAAAAAAAGTCGTTGTTCTTCTAGTCGTGGTCTTATTGAGAGCTTTACTCAAAACTGGGCAGCGGCTACCAGCAACCATCCACTCCTGCCATACGGAAGAACAGACATGCATGCTTCGTCTCGAAGTAACTACAGAACTATTGTAAAATGTGTTCTGGAAGATCCAAAAACAGTCAAGTGTTTACAACTATTGTTAGTTGTTGGATTATAACAACTTGTGCTAATTAACCTATCATTGTATTTAGCTTGGACTGTCCCATAGCTGGACAAATGCCTTCATTTCTTCTAGCAATCCTGGTCCTCGCTTCTTCCTGTCAATTCCCAAGGAAGGCTTCCAGTTCTTCCCGCCAGCTACTTCGTGGTCTACTGCAGTCCCGTCTTGCAGTTGTAGGGCGCCAAGCTAGGGTTCTACGAGTCAATAGGCGTAGCTACATGACATGTTCTAAAGAATTTTAACATTGTTTAGAAAAACTTAACATTACCAAAAGACTTTTAGAAGCGTTTTCAATATTTTGTTTCGTGATTTAGTCCCCGTACATACTTGTAATTAAATACAAAAAGGTGACAGGAAAAAATTTAATATCAGACAGGACTGCAACCCGCGACTTCTGGTTAGGTGCACCAGTAGCGAGGTCCAATTTTTTCTTATTATTTGTATTTAATTACAAATATCTTATTTTTAAAAGATTGATCATTATAGATACATAGGTACTAGCTATTTTATTAGCCAACAACTCATTCGATCTAACTGTAAAATAATGTTATATTACGAATACACCGACAAAGCAATTAGTATTTCGTGCACTCATAAATTTTTTATGTTAATGTTCTATGTAACATTTTTATATCTAACTAGCAGCGCCACGCGGTTTTACTCGTATTGTTCTTAAAAGTACCTATCCTATGTATTAATCCACGTTACAAACTATTTTTAAGCCTAACTTCCACATAAATATAGACACATCTGTGTTCCGTGGATTTTACATGAAATAAGTATTTATTAAAAATGATTTTTAAACATATTTTTTTTAAATCAGGTAGACTCAAGTGTACCTACTATTAAAGACAAATCAAACAAGCTTAAACACTATGAGATTGCTTCGTTTCCTTGCTGAGTTCCTATAGTCACCTTCTGGCTCCATCATTAGGCCAGCTCAAAACTACTACAATATTGTATTGTAACCAAACTTACATAAGTCATGACGGCCTCCGTGGTCGAGTGGCATACACACCGGTTTTCATGGTGTCGCCAGCTCTGAGGTCCCGGGGTCCATCCCCGGCCTGGTCAATGTAGAAAACCCCTTTTCTACATTGTCTCGGGTCTGGGTGTTTGTGGTACCTTCGTTGTCTCTGAATTCCATAACACAAGTGCTTTAGGTACTTACTTTGGGTTCAGAGCAATGTATGTGATGTTGTCCATATTTATTATTATTAACATTTTATTATTAATAACGAATAAACTCAAAACTTCTGAACCGTTAAAATTCATAAAAAAATATATATTTCACCATGAGAACGCTACATTATCTCTAAGTAACATAGACTATATAACAGTGCTGCTTGTACGAAGCAGAAATAAAGTTTTTTTCAAGATTTCAAATGTTATAGTTTTTTAAATCTATACTAATATTATAAAGCTGAAGAGTTTGTTTGTTCGTTTGTTTGTTTGAACGCGCTAATCTCAGGAACTACTGGTTTGAATTGAATTTTTGTATTGGATAGTCCGTTTATTGAGGAAGGCTATAGGCTATATAACATCACGCTACGACCAATAGGAGCGGAGCATAAATGAAAGATATTGCAAAAATGAAAAACCGTTGAAACTAAAACACGCGAACAAAGTCGCGGGGGACAGCTAGTAATATTATAAAGCTGAAGAGTTTGTTTGTTCGTTTGTTTGTTTGAACGCGCTAATCTCAGGAACTACTGGTTCGAATTGAAAAACTCTTTTTGTATTGGATAGTCCGTTTATTGAGGAAGGCTATATATATAACATCACGCTACGACCAATAGGAGCGGAGCATAAATGAAAAATGTTGTAAAAATGAAAAACCGTTGAAACTAAAACACGCGGACAAAGTCGCGGGGGACAGCTATAAAGTCATAATAGTCGTTGTTATTAAATTATGTCTTATTTTAATTAACGTTTTAAAGTACCGACAGGTGTTTCCAAAATTACAAATATAATTGAAACACCTGCTTTTTAAATAGACTCATCGCTATTAATTAACGTCGCCAAACATGATTGTAAAGTAGTGACACAGTTTTTACTAGTTAAATAATAAGTTCCATAGTCGATGTTATATATTTGAATGAAAACGAAGTCACAGTATATATATGGCTTAATACATACTATTATTATAAATGTAATAGTAACTCTGCCTATCTGTCTTTCTGTCTGTCCGTCAGTTACGTTTTCACGGCAAAACTGTTTAAGGGTTTTTAAAGAAACTTGGTATAGGGTTAGCTTAGATCCTAGAAAGGATTTGGCTACGATAAACGACTACCACGCGGGCGGAGCCGCGGGCATTGGCTACTGTACAACAAAATACAAAAGTTTGGAGCTAAATTAATTAGAATGTTTAGCCAAAAATAGACCATAAATGACATTAACTTAAGAGAAAATATTTGGATATACGTTCGATTAGAAAATTTCGGGCAGTTTACAAAAATCGGCACAAAAAATCATAACAAACGTGTCACTGTACTACAAGGGTCAATATCTTGCTAGGTCACTTGCTAAGTGTTAAGTTACATTGCATCAGCGGCCTGCTTATAATTTTTGGTGTCGAATACTTGATGCGAAAAATTGGTAACCCATTAACATTTTTTTTTTTGGTTTTGGACAAAATCAATTACATTGCTCTGAACCCAAAGTTACTTACTTTGGGGCTAAAGCACTTGTGTTATGGCAATCAGAGACAACGAAGGTACCACAAACACCCAGGCCCGAAAAAAATTATAAAAGTGTTTTTTTTTCTACATTGACCCGGCCGGGGATCGATCCCGGGACCTCAGAGCTGGAAACACCTTAAAACCGGTGTGTATGCCAGTCGACCACGGAGGTCGTCCTCGACCACGGAGGTCGTCGAATTAACTCATTTTGAGCTGAAATTTTGTAAACTGAGTCTATACCAGGCCCCCTAGACAAGAGACATTTTGACAAGCGATAACGCTGATAGAATCGTTCAAATGTATGGAAATGACAAGTCCAAGTCACGTGACTTATCGAAACGAAATGTCATTTCCATACATTTAATGTCATTAGAGCGATTTCTATTATCGTTAACGCTCGTCGAAATGCCACTTGTCTAGAGGTACAGATGTACTCTTCACCCCTTTTTGATAGATGTAACCGAAAGGTTACACCCTGTAAAGATACCTACATTAAAACAATACAATTTTTCAACACATTCTATTGCGGTTTAATATTTAGATTTTAGTTTCTAACGTTTGACGCCTTGCCCGTAACCATGACACCTGCAAATTTTTAACATTTACCGTAAGGTTAAAACTAAGACAGAGAAATCGGTGAAATTGGTATTTTTTTTTACATAGATACTGTAGAATATTTATTCTGATTGTTTTTTTTTATCCATTATAAATAAAGTATTTTTCTAACCAGTGTTACCAGTAAAAATAGCTATCACGCTTCGAGGCACGTCTATGCAGTTAGTTAATTCCAAGAACTCTGCTTACACGCTAGGTTCTGTGTAAGATACCAGGATTATAGTTTTTTAAGGGCTTACTGCTAGAAAGACTAATAGAATGATATTTGTAACGGTAGAATTTACAGATACGGTAGACTTTTTAGAATTATATAGCTACTAGCTGTTGCCCGCGGTTTTGCCCGCGTGAGTGTCGGTTATCGAGGCAAAAAGTAAAAGAAAAGTAGTTCTCTACATTGTACCCGGCCAGGGATCGAACCCGGGACCTCAGAGCTGGCGACGCCTTGAAAACCGGTGTGTACGCCACTCGACCACGGAGGTCGTCAAATAAGAGAAATAAAACACAACATTATATTTTTACCCCTGCTAGGTAGGTACCAAATCAACCAACAATTCGTAAATCTATAAGCCTCGCAAAAAGCTATCAATGAACTCAGAATAATATCGGTTCACTGCTGTCTCCAGCCTCTTTGAAGTTTAAAAAGCTATATTTTATCTAATTAACAAGACAGACAGAGAAATTAATTCGCGTAATATACAACCTTTTTAATTACCTAACATAACCCAAGGACAGCAAATAAGCAAGTAGCCCGTTACCCAAAGTTTTTTGAACCCAAAACATTTAAAACTTGTAAAAAAAAAACAGTTAATTTTTATTTTTACAAACGTTATAACTACGTGTGAATTTAAAAAATCTCACCAAATTCACAATCCGACTGGTATTCTTCATGTTTCCCGCGTAAACAAAACGCGTGTCGGGTCGTTGAACCCAACGGTACCGTGCAACTTGTCCGAACCGGTCGTGCGACGTTGTTGTGACGTCACTTTAGTTCGTCTACTGGATAATAGATGGCGCTGTTTGTAGTTGCTGTATGACTAATACGTAAGTGGTCTAGCTAATCGTCCTTGTTAGGATGTAATATGTACCTGGCCTAATGATCGGACTACTTACTATACACTTATACGACGAACATATACTCTCATTTCAAACTAGCTGTACCCGCGACGTTGTTCGCGTTGATATCAGTCACTTGGAGTACAAAAGTGTTTAACTTCTTTAAAAATTGGACTCTAGAAAATAATAGAAAATAGTAACAACTGGATTTGAACTTGCAGCAACAACATTCATTTCCAACTGTACAACCAACGAGCTCTTTATTACGAAAGATAGTTTTCTAAAAAGTAATCTGGTCGCTATGGCTACCTAATTTCGCCATGGTTTGCAATTTAGGTTTCCAGATGAATTTGAATTTTAAAAAAATTAAAACTCCATGTCATATAACCTGGATTGAATAGCGTGTTTAAACATGTGAACTCTACTCTTCTTCGAAATTATACTCTCAATATTTTACAGCAATCATTTAAGTATTTCTTGATGCAACCTTTTACAGACAATCTGACAACCCTCAAAAGAAAGTTGTCGATTTCTATTTTATTATATATATGGATGATTTAAAATGTAAAAAAATCCTACGCACCTATTTAAAATTTTCATGGACCAAAGAAATAAATACAATCTTCTGTAGATAGAGTTCAATACTTAAATAATTTTATACCATACCAGGAAATTAAGTCATATCAATTAAATAATTATTAATTTTCTTTTTAATTCTTACAAAAATCAATAATCATCAACAAACAACTGTCAACTGTCACTGTCAACAACTTAATCTGTCAACTTCTATCTTCACTATTACGACTTTTCAATAAATTAATTTCCTAGAGTGCGTTATTAATTAGTTGCTCGTAGTTACGCCACCGTATTCCTTCTACGGTAATATTACGTGATATCATTACGTGGCGTACACGTATATTATGTTCTAACGCAGTATTGTTGCCATGGCAACAAAATTCCATGACTCCTTATAAATGAATTACTTTATTTTACTTGTTATTTGGCTTAAGTTCAAGAATAAACTTATTTCCGAAGCTTGGCACCTGTGCTTACAGGTGCATCAATTGTACATTCGTTGAGTATAATTGATTTCGTATCAACAACATAATTAAAAACCTGATTAGTTTCCTGCTATAAAACAATAATTACTTATTTGTTAGTTTCTTAAAAGCTTTCTTATATTATAACGGACATAATACTTATATAAAAACTATCGCAGAAGACAGATGCGTATTCTAATAAAAAATAATGTTTCCATCTGCTAGCGCCATCTATTAATTGGACAGAGAACGATTATTACTGCCATCTGTTGTCAGCTTTTTGGAACTACATTTGCATGATTGAGTTTTTAAGTATGGTACAGAGATGGCGCTAGCATACTGACGTCCCAATCAAGTTAATTATGGTTATTTAGTTACCGGTTTATTAGGTACATAAAAAAAATAGTAATTAATATGGAAGATAATATTATATATGATTACGATAACTGTTTTAGAATTTACAATTTTTTACTTTTTAAGTCAGCCTTTTGATGAGAATTAGGTAAGAAATTAAAGGTCACAAGCAAAAAATAGGCCAATTGAAAATAGTACCATAATCTTTATAGGAAGAAAATGCTTTAAAAATACTTCATGTAGTCACTGTTTATTTCTTGTACCTTTCGTTTTCTATGTATTAAGTAGATATTTTAAGTAAAATGTATGAACTAAGGTATTATAACTTGATCAATAAAATATAATGGTACCTAAAAGAAATGCAAAAAGGCCACCAGTCATGAATAGATAATTAAATCAATCAGTAAATAAGCACACATCGACTAAATGAAACCTAAGCTCCTATTATTTGAGACCAAGATATATTATTAATGGTAGGTACAATAAATATCCACCTACATATCCTGTAGGTGGGTATATTTGTCTATATAACGTAATCATATCATTGACTGTGTTCTGAACAATCGTCAAA
Source organism: Diachrysia chrysitis (assembly GCA_932294365.1). NCBI lineage: Eukaryota > Metazoa > Arthropoda > Insecta > Lepidoptera > Noctuidae > Diachrysia > Diachrysia chrysitis. The sequence goes on from OW028669.1 coordinate 3,182,591, forward strand.
ACTTGCATTAGTCACGTAAAACATAAATAAAATTACCCTTCTGGTTTTTCTTAAGAGCTATTTATATTTAGGTATTTACATAGAATTCAACATTATTTAAAAAACTAAAGGAAGCGAACGGCATGACCTATCTGTGGAAATCTGTGCTTTGTCTATAACCTATGCGTAAGTATTTCTTGCCATTAGTTAAACAAAATAAAAACAAAAGACTAACGCGAACACAAAACTTTAACCTTGTTGTCTTAAACAACACTTACACGAAAATCATCAACTTTGACAGTTTTCTTCCATCACCAAATTTCTGGCATAAACATAACAATTTTAGATTCATCGCTACAGAAATAAACGCTCAAAGTAAACTCCGCATTGCGTATTTAAGAGAAGTACTTCATGAGGACACTAGACGCGGTCGTTTGGACCGGCAGAGGTCAAACTTGATCTATCGAATCTTATTTATCGATCACTTTAGTGGGTTAACTTTAACGCCGATTTTAAAGGGTTGAAAGGGACTTTAATTTGTCTGTTTAATCATCTTTGTATGTAAAGAATGTACTTACCGTGTGTCTTATTTTATTTTTCGTTCACCATTAATATAAAATTAGATGAGATAGGTATATTAATTAGATAATAAATAATTAGGACAAGGAATAGGTGCCTATATTAGAACAGAATATATTTTACTTCAGTACATGGTTTTTGGTCCTTAAACTCGTCTAAAATTAATTAGTTTTATCGGTCAAAAGCATTAGAAACTCTAGATACTGAAAGAGATATCTTCTATTTTTTTATAGTATTAAGTTAATGGCTATAATAGGTCGTAGTATTAGGTTAATGGCTATATTCAGCCTACCTCTAACTTATAACTACATCATAATGCGCTTGTATTAATTTATTATAAAAATACCTAATATTTCAAGAAGTTTTTTATTTTCGTCTATTTTTTTATTCAATTATTCGCTCTCAAGCTCAAACACCAAGATTCAAAAGTACCTATTTTACATTAAAAAAACAAATCAATCACCAAACAAACATGCAATTTAAATAATTCTAAAACACATCTAAATAAATTCTAAATTCAAAAAGCTCGTTCGAAATCAATTTGCAAGACACGTAATTAAGTCCCGCCAAAAATCCATAATAACAAAGGATACCGAGTTACCTATGAATAAAAAGAATTACTATAAAATACAGTCAACCCAACATCAATAGTAACAATTCATTACAAAATTCAATCTTAACGCCTTGACATAAAGTCTCTGTTATAAACAATCGTAACTTGACTGGTGTGGTTGACCGTACATGGCCGGCAGGGAGAAAGGGAGAAATAAGTTTGTCTCTGTCGTACTTACTGGGATAGTGTTGCTGTCCTTTTCTCACATCTCACTGGCCTCAGACGTGTGACATCCCGCGGGCTTTAACTGAGCGATTTAGGGTTGTGCTTAATGTTATAATAAAATGATATTTTTGTGTTTGTTTAATAAGGGATGCGCAAAAATGATATTTTTTTGATTATTGCTGTAATAATAGTATTTTGTTGAAAGTGAAAACTACCATAGATGCATCCACAAGAAGTTGCTCAATTACCTCAAGCTTAGAAATATAGATTTAGATTAGAATCGTCCGAAACTGATCTGTGCCCTTACTCTCCAATTTAATTTGAATTCTTATACAATGCCCATGTAAAATTGATATTAGTTTAGCAGGCAGGAGATTCAGTTTTCTTAAAAATTCTGTCAACGGAAGGAACTGACTGGAATCTGAACATGAGAGTATTATTTTTGCACCGCGTGTAGTTTGTGTGCCTGCTAAATGAATAACATTTGGCATTGGCATTGTATTACAATTAAAATTAAATTTTAGAGTAAGGGCACTGGTCCCAATCTGCGAAAACACACGTTAGCGAATCTAATCCCGAAAATCGTTTTCCCTTTTTTAACATCAGCTCCAGTACCTAACAGGTAGCTTCAATCCAAATTCAATCCAACGTCAATTCTGTTAATTATAAGCTAAACCAAAATATAAGCATCGCTGTCTTTTACCATCCTCGGAGTTCGACACACAGACCACGTAAGGAACTCGTTACTGCGCTCCAAGACTCAGTAGACATTGCTGTTAGGCTGCCAAATTAAGATGATACTGCGCCTAATGACAGAGCAACCGTGGACATAAGCATTCTACAGACTGGATTCCTAATGGTCGAAGGCTGCGTGGAAGACCCAGGCGGAGATGGAGGAATGAACTGGACGCGTACTAGAAGGAGCGGCAACAAATTGCGGTCAAAGAGGAAAGGAAGGCCTTTGCCATGCTGTGGGACATATATCTATACTAATATTATAAAGCTGAAGAGTTTGTTTGTTTGTTTTTTTGAACGCGCTAATCTCAGGAACTACTGGTTCGAATTGAAAAATTATTTTTGTATTGGATAGTCCGTTTATTGAGGAAGGCTATAGGCTATATAACATCACGCTACGACCAATAGGAGCAGAGCATAAGTGAAAAATGTTGCAAAAATTAAAAACCGTTGAAACTAAAACACGCGAACAAAGTCGCGGGGGACAGCTAGTATGGAGATAAATATCCAAATTTTACACTCGCACTATAATGACGGAACAGTGTTTTTAAAATAAGTAATACGGTATAGACACAGCAGCGCACAGAATCCCAAGACGGTTCCAAGACTCCACAAGCAAACCCCATACCAAATTTTATCAGTTACTAACACATCTATATCTAAACTAATCCTTAATAATATTATAAATGCGAAAGTAACTCTGTCTGTCTGTCTGTCGCTCTTTTACTCCAAAACTACTGAACTGATTTAAATGAAATTTGGTACACTAGAAATTTGATAGTCTAGTGCTTTTTGCCGCGATAATCCGACATCCAGGCGTGCGGAGCCGTGGGAAACAGCTAGTATTATATAGAGGAAACGTTTGTTTATTTTCTTTCACCAATAAAATTGTACATTATCCTTGAGTAACATTGGCTATATTGCTGTGCTACCCGTGCTATGCAGGGGGCGAGTTGCTTGTTTATATTCGTATGGATTTATCTATAAAACTTAAAACTGTCAGCCCTGCCGTCGGCCGCCCTCTCTCATAAAATCAATATTTATGGAGGTCGCTTCACCTCTGGATATTCGCTGTCTCTCACTTTATCAGTGTTATTGCATATTGATTCCCGCCTTTAGAACCGATACATTTGCCCAAACCTAGCCTGCCCGCCTGCTACAGACGAGTTAATTTTGTATCTAGTTTAAAAGCTACAAGCCTGCGGTATTTTAGAAAAGGTTAATCGATATTCCAGTTTTGTCTCTGGCTGTATTTATGTCACAGATAAAAAAGGTTTTATTACGTACCTATAACCTATTTAATCTTAAGTTAAACTATATACAAAAATACTTAAGATGCACTTAGACAATTTAATTAGTTATGTGTTTTATCAGAGTAGAAATTATTAACATTGCAGTCTATTTTATTTAAAAGCGCTAGATTTACTAGAGACATTATAAAACTTTGTGTACGCAACCCAATTTTACATGGATTAGGTACCGGTTAAAAAAAGGATACCAAAGTTTTCATACACATTAAATACTTATATCTCTCTAAGTATAATAATATAGGCCAAAGTACTTACTAATTCTATTTTAGTAGATAAAGTACTTACAGTAAATATAAATTAGAAATTAATTCTTGTTTCACATCGACAGAGTTAACTAATAATATTATTTTGGGATAATTCACACGCGGCCATCTAAACCCAAACTAGGCAGAGTTTGTATTGTGGCAACAATACAACTGATAAACATACTTATATATTTCTAAATACACACCCAGACAAAACAAATGATCATGCTCATCACACAAAGATTTGTACTGGATGAAAATCGAACCCACGACCTCCGATTTAGCAGTTAGAGTCACTTATTACTAGACCAAGTTGCACATGTCAAAATAACACCCCTTCTTTGCGGAATAAGATAAAAATTATTATATAAAACTACCAATGCACCTAAAATCCATACTAATATAGCATAAAACTAAATAAAACAAATATAAATCCGAAAGTAACTCTGTCTGTCTATCTGTTACGCTTTCACGGCTAAACTGCTGAACCGATTTGGATAAAACTTGGTATGGGGTAAGCTTGGAACTTAAGAAAGGACATAGCCTACTTTTTGCCGCGATAAACGACTCCGAAGCGGGCGAAACCGTGGACAAAATCTAGTATATCTATTTTTTTTATAGATGTGTAATATACTTACCTTAAATATTTTTGTATCTTGTAGGAACCAAAATACACAAGTTTAATTTAATACTACGCAAGAATGGTCGTCATTAAACTACGAAGGTTATAAAGCACGATTACCCAAAGATACCAGTTTTAAGGAATTCAAAAAGATTAGTTATCTCAGTCAACGGTATTCAAAATTCTACGATTCTGTTATGTCAACGAGTAGGGTGACCATAAAACATGTTCTGGTTAGGATTACAAAATAATTTATAGAATACTAGCTGTGCCCGCGGCTTCGCTCCCGTCAACTAACTACCTACCCTACCCTATCTACCCTACCCTACCCTACTCTTCCTACCCTACCTACCCTACTTATTTTTTTTTGTTTTTGATCCTTCCCTGTATTATAGTGAACTAAACAAAAAAAGAATTATTCAAATCGGCCCAGCCGTTCTCGAATGTTAGCGAGACTAACGAACAGCAATTCATTTTTATATATAAGATTAACAGTTGCCTTCGGCTTGCTCGCGTGGGTGTCGGTTATCGCAATAAAAAGTAACCTATGTCCTTTTTTGGGATTCAAGCTTACCCCATAAAAAGTTTCATCCAAATCGGTTAAGCGGTTTATTCGTGAAAGCGTAACAGATAGACAGACAGAGTTACTTTCGCATTTATAATATTAGTACTTGGACTAATACCTGATATTATGCACAAGATAGGTTACCTTTATACCTATAGTTACCGATGATTAAAAAATTATCGCGCTGTTGTATGTCAATATGTTGTCAAGTTGCACTAATGAATAATACAAAAGATAGGATAAGCACGAAAGTAAAAGAGTAAGCCATCATTAAAAACTTCCCAATAAGGAGGTTTCTTCTTAAATTATACCTCTAAAACTTCCTCTTAAATCACTATCTATTGCTCAAAACTTCATTAAAATCCGTTGCTTAGTTTTAAAGATCTATGCATACAAACAGCGGGAGCGATTTGTTTTATACAATGTAACGAAAATACCACCAAAAACATTTTCTTGTAAAATGTTGCCAAGACGAGACCATATGAATCGCAACTCTACAAAGCCTAACGTAACAAACTATACAAGGATAACTCAAAATATGTGGCTTGGCCATTTCGTTACTACAAGAAGTATTGTCTGGCTTGTCCTTTCACAGGATCCAAGCTTACCCCATACCAAATTTCATCCAAATCAGAAGACAGAGTAACCCCTGGATTCTGAAAGGCTGATCAATACACAAATTAGTTAATCACCTGTCAAACCTCATGTTAAGCGCTGTGATTGGTTGTTAGTCTTTTGTGCATCCAATCACAGTCGTGATCAGTTGACTTGACTACAGATTAAGTTGATCAGCCTTCCAGAAACCAGGGGTTCTATCGCATGTTTAATTTTACTATGGATATTCACAGTTCGACTCGCGACACCACCGCCGCCACGTCAGCTCATGATTAGGGACTCCTATTGAGTCTGAAACTAGTCGGGCGATCCCGAGAATATACGTGAGTAAACCGTTTTATTTTAAATAATTATGAATACTCCTCACGAAAGTTATAATACAGTGGAACTACGTCGGTAAAACCGTACGGCGCTGGTAGTTGTTATCATAGCTCTTTTAATGCATAACCAGATAAAAACAGCTTCTAAAAACCCCAATGCACATGGTTGATATAAACGTTAATAATAAAATTAAAACCACAAAAGTTTATGTATTTCTAGGTTACGATAAAATACCTATTATCCTTAATATTTAGTATTTGTTCTTAGTGCTATTATTATAATGCATTATATCGATATACCTACTATTTATTTTGGTTTAAAATGGTTAAACCAGAGGCAGGATTGTCCCTATATATGTCTATATTTTTAATTACCAGTCTATTGGAAATTTATAAAATTAAATAAGCTCGCTGAAGTGGCAATGGGCTGGCCACGTCTGCCGAAGGACCGACAGCCGTTGGAGCAAACGAGTCCTGGAATGGAGACCGCGTCTCGGCAACCGTAAGGTGGGACGCCCCCCCCCCCCCCCCCCCCCCCCCCCCGCCAGATGGACTGACGACCTGAAGAAGGTCGCTGGAGGGGACTGGATGCGAAAGGTGGAGGACCGGGTGTTGTGGCGCAAATTGGGAGAGGCCTATGTCCAGCAGTGGACTACGAAAGGCTAAATGATGATGATGATGATGATGATGAACTACCTGTCCCCCGCGACTTTGTTCGCGTGTTTTAGTTTCAACGGTTTTTCATTTTTGCAACATTTTTCATTTATGCTCCGCTCCTTTTGGTCACAGCGTAATGTTGTATAGCTTATGGCCTTCCTCAATAAATGGGCTATCCAACACTATAAGAATTTTTCAAATAGGACCAGTAGTTCTTGAGATTAGCGCGTTCAAACTTAAATATAAATAATAATATTAGTATAGATTAGTAGGCTAAAGTGGTAATCCGTAATGGGCTGGTTATTTCTATCGAAGGATCATCGCCGTTGGAGCATCTGTATTATATAAAACAAAGTAAGGTTAGTACACCATTTATAACTCAAAAATGGGTGGACCGATTTTCATGATCTTTGATTTTTTGGACCCCAAAATGCAGAACAAATATAAATTTTTATTTGTTTTATTTTTGTCGGCATTTTACGTCAATAAACTAAATATATCCAGCCCTACAACAGTAACATAGTCACCCTACATCAATACAAACGCCGACAGCTGCATCGAACTATCCTATTACCCGCAAAAAAATATACACCCTACTAAATATTATTGGTTCACTTTAATATAAAAGTTATATTTAATACTTAAATTCGTTTGAAAGTATTAAACGAGATAGGTATAACTAATTATGTATTTTTGAAAATGTCGTTTAAATTTAAACTTCTTGGTATATTATTTTGATCAAAGCATATACGTTAAGAAAGGCAGTTGGTGCGTAAGTAAACATAAGTCGCAGTAAGTCAATATTAATTAACAAAACATATGTATGTAAGTCATTCACCTCAAATAAGTCTAATTATACCACTTATTAGTGAAAAGATAGGTGACGATTCTGCTATGCGTGAGGTCCTACATTCGATTCTTAGTTTAGTAAGAATATTCTATCTTTATATCACACTAGCGGCCCGTCCTGGCTTCGCACGGGTGGACGTATCATTTTCAAAATATTCTAAAGCCTATGTTAATATTATATACTAATATTATAAAGAGGAAAGATTTGATTTTTTGTTTGTTTCTTTGTTTGCATTGAATAGGCTTCGAAACTACTGAACCGATTTGAAAAATTCTTTCACTGTTGGGAAGCTACACTAGCCCGGCTGACATGGGCTATATTATATTTTTTAATTTTTATTTTTTTGCTTGATACGCATGCGAAGGGGCGGTCTGCTAGTTTAAAATAATGTACTAGCAATCAAATGAAAGAATTTTTGAAATCGGCCCAGTAAGTTTTGATCTATTCGTTACATACATACCAATCTGTCCTCTTTATAATATTAGTATAGATATGTTGTTAACTTTTTAAAACGAGTAGGTATCTCATGGTAGTCATGGTCATACTAATGGCATTAAAAACTCCATCACTAAACCTCTTTTGATCTCATCAAAGATAATTATTTAAAAAATCAAAGATAATAATATCAGCCAGTTTATATAACTATGTTCAATACTGACATTGGCTAACACAAACCGTGGAAAGCCAGAAAGAGAAAAAAAAAACTATGTTGTATCTTTGAACCATAATGACACATAATTACAATCACCTTTTTTTTTTTTTTTTTTTTTTTTCTCTTTATTTTGTTTAGGGACTTTTATACAAAAGTACATGCCAGTCCCATCGGACCTTATAAGAAAAACATTATACAGTAAAACGTAACAACACAAACTTAATTAAACTATGAGCAGCCCTGGAGTTAGGTATCGATAGAATTTGATGAAATATCCCAACATCGTACATATTTGTCTCGAGTTCTGTGAACAAATTATCTCTTGCAGACTGAAATCTGACACATTCCGTCAATAGATGCATAATGTCTTCTACTGTGCCACACTCCTCACAATTAGGTGAATTAATTTTTTTCATTAAAAATCCAAACTTATTGAGCGGCATGTGTCCAGATCTCAGTCTGTGAGCCGTTGTTACATATTTTCTGCTAAGCTTAGTGCAAGCGAACCACGGTATATGAGGAGGCTCCAAAACCATAGATCTATACCATATTCCCTTTTTCTTTGATCTTTGATTAAAGTATTCTTTCCAAATTTGGTGACATATTTTCTTATATTTTGGTAATAATTCGATATAATTAGTGTTCATACATTTTTCTATACCCTCAACTATACCCAACTTTGCTAAACGGTCAGCCTCCTCATTTCCCTTCATACCTATGTGTGAAGGAACCCATTGCAATTTCAGATTCATACCTCTTTTTGAAAAATTGAGAATTTTAGACAGAATTTCATAAGCTATCGGTGCACCTCTGAACCCAGAGGCGCATCGAGCTATATGTTGTAGTGCACTTTTGCTATCTACGCAAATTAATATATTTCTGCGATCAATGGTTGAGATATAGGAAAGCGCTTCTGAAATTGCAAAGAGTTCCAAAGACATAACTGACACATAATTATTTATTCTAAAGTAAGTATTTCTATTATCCAAGTTCAACGGGTCGTAATAAGCAGCCCCACTACCATCAGCGCTCTTAGACCCATCAGTATAAATTTTGTAATATTCATTATATTTGCACGATAGTTCTCTCAGCGTTTCAGTTTTGATTGAATTTAAATCATATGTTTTCTTAGGGTTTTTAATTGAGTCCAAGTTGACCTTTACTATGTCTTGTACGTTAATCCTAGTAACCCATATATCTAAGGAAAACATTTCTAGGATTGGAGATGATCTTATATGTTCATCCCCAACCTCCTTAAACACACTAACAAGTAATGGAAGCTTTTTATTTAACCAATATCTGATGTGACTAATAGCGCTGAGCTCCAACAACAGTTTTATTACTACATTATCAGATATAGAATAGGACTTCAAGCAATATTTGAATGCTAACCATCTTCTCCTAACGTGCAGTGGAGGAACACAGAGCTCGCACTCCATGACGTGTATCGGTGTGCTTCTTATAAAACTCCCCACAACTCTTAAAGCCTGATTTTGTATTTTTTCTAACTTGTAAATATTGTAAATATGTATATAGCTCTAATTAGAAGTAGGTTAGACTACGGGTGCTTTCTGTATGACAATAGTACAATCACCTTAGAATAACTACTCTAAATGAATAAGAATCAAACAAAACTCGTTTCTTTTCTCTGAAAAAAAGAAACAATATATTTCTACGCATCTTTGTCAACTTCCGTCAAATACGTCCATTTGAAAAGTTCCTTTAAATAAAGTAAGACAAGGATCAGGAGAGGTCTTGGTTAGAAGTCGTTCTACCTCAGCGGGATCAATGACCTCGCATGTGGTGACTGTTGCTGTCAAGTCGGCGAATCAATCTGCCGCCAATAATATCGATACTCTGACTTTATAATCTGTATCGATACAATATAAACGCATTGCTCATTATAAAACTGTTTCAAACTTCTGTAACGTCCATTGCGTATTAACACAGCGTATTTTGATTCTCTAACAGTCAAAACCAGTAATGGTTAGTACATAAATGTCAGATACATGGAAAAATAAATGTTTTTTAGCCGTTAGGCTTGTATAAAGATTATCTATGGTTAAACTCTAGGCGACCGGGACGGGATTTTTGGGCGGGATTTCGCTTCGAATTTTGGAATTCGCTTCGCTGGTTCTGCCAGATATTGGACGATGAATAAAAAATGGTAGCGTAGCTTAATTCTATTTTTATTTTTTAACCCCGGTGCAAAAATATAGGTGCAAAGATGGACGCGTAGATCGGTCGGTCTGTCTGTCTCTGGCATCGTAGCTCGTAAACATATTGACCGATTATGATGCCGTTTCTTGTTTGAAAGCTAAAGTGATGGTGATTGGTTTATAATTATAAAAGTATGATTAATAAAGATCTATGAAAGCTTATTACCAATATTATAAAATTAGTCGGGAGTTTATTAAATTTTTTAATTATTTTTATTTATATAGTATAATGTGTTATCAGTCTATTTGTTATTTTATAAATTTGAAATATTAATATAATATAATATATAATATAATATAATATCTTGGGACATCTCACACACGGTCGTCTGATCCTAAACTGGGCAGAGCCTGTGCTATGGCAACCAGACAACTGATAAACATACTTATATATTTCTAAATACATACATATTATAGATAAATTACACCCAGACACAGAACAAATGATCGTGCTCATCACACAAAGATTCGTCCTGGGTGGGAATCGAACCCACGACCTCTGGTTTAGCAGTCAGGGTCACTAGCCACTAGACCAACAGGCCCAGGATATTGTTAGTACATCTACTAGTAATCAAAAACCACAATAGCGATACCGGTAAAATCCCCGCACGGACGCACCCACATAAAATGAAGCCAAGAAAACTCTACCAAATTTTAAATAAGGTGCTTAATAATGGAAAATAAATAGTTTTCATTTTGTTTTACTTTTTAAACTTATTAAGCGGCTTTACGTCTTTGAATGGTGTCATCTGCAAGCACGCCATCTTTCTTCTTCTTCATTTTCAATTCTTTGCAAATAAAAAGATAGCCACAAATGAAAGTTGAATCAAGGAAACTTATATATTGTTGTAAATCTTCAATAAAATGCAGAGTTATATGAAAAACTGTATCTTACTATTAGATACTGGTATAGGCTATATTACAATATGGAATCCATGACAGTTAGATAGCACAACATCGGAACCGAAAGTAAAAATGAGAGCACAGACAAATATAATCCAATTATACCAACGTAACATTAGATTTGCTCTTACCAACCAAATTTAAATGTTTTATTTTGTTTTAATTTTATTAAATTACCTTGCTAATATTCTAACATTATATTATTATATTATTTGTCGAGACTCAATCCTCCAAACCTCCAAATACATAGTTATAAGAAGTTATTTAAAACAGAACGACCTCTAGATTCTAAGGCCCCTGTATGCAATTTTAATGTATGCACTTCTTAGCATTATTTGCTCCAAACTCTATGCAAGGCGTCTACTAAGATATTCGTAAGGATTTCTTTTGGATTAGTCATATTTCTTAAGGCTTTGTAGAATTTGCTCAGCCATTATTGTCATCCGTAAATTAAAATAGATCTGTCAACCCCCTCGTTTAGATAAAACCATGCGACATTGTTGCTGTTGTCTTAAATTAAATCATAGGTATGCTAATATCAATTTGAGCCTTTTTCCTCTTTACATATCAGCTAACCTGACTGAGTATTAGAAATTACGGAAGGATACGAGGCATAACCTAACCCAGGACCCTTCTTATTGCCTAACTTTTCTCAAAATTCATGGTAAGGCCTAAATAATTGCAATAAACATAATTAAAACAAAATGAAGTTTGGATATACCTATGTGAAAGTGAAGAATATGTACTGTTTTAATTTCCTTTTTATATCGACAATAAAAGACAGTTTAGCGCACCCCAATTCGCAAGCAAAGTAAAAGCAAAAGAAACGTTTCTTTACTTTGCAAACAAGAAGGTTCGTATGTCAACAGTTTCCTACTATGTTTTTTTCTTATTTTCTTTGTTAGAGTTCCAAAAAGTTTTGATACGTGTTGTCTATGGTTAGGTTCTGTCATTATTTATGCTCCTTAAGTTACTATTCTTTTGTTTAAATTAAAATAAATTGAAATAACGAAAATAAAAGTACCTAAAGCTCTTTTTATCCTTATAACTGAGATAACTTAATCGATTTAGTGTCTGAGGTCACAAATGAAGGTGAAAGTGGGCGTCTAGTCGTTTCAAAAGGTCAAAACTAAGTCAAAAAATTGTAGCGATTGTCCTACTGACAGAGGACAAACCAACCAGTCGAACGATGAACAATTTATTATTAAAAAAATCTCTGTGCGTAAAAAATTTGGTTTACTAGTACCTACTTAGGCTATCGATGTCATTATTTTTTATTTTAATATGCATGTTTAGGGTTTAGTTCACTGTTTTGTAATACCGGCCAACCCGCTCAAATATATTGTGACGTAACACTGGACCAAAACCGTCTGGAAACTTTTACATATTAATTAGGTATATGTTTGATATATCTAATTGATAGTCATTGTATATTGGACTTTAAATTATGTAACTTGCGTTATAAATTGGGTCAAACCCTTAAAAGGATAAGAAAATAATAGAGCTGCTGTTGTTGTCAGAAAATCGATTCACTCACAGTTCGCTTTTAATACCGCGAATAATAGACTCTAGTAAACAAGCGAATAAACTGTGATTATACCGAGAATTGAACTTAGAATTTTCGTGTTATCCTGCAATATTGGCAACATAGCGTTGTTTGCGATAAGTAAGGCGATGTCAAACTAAATTCGCTCAATACACATTGGTAACACGTCGGAGTTTTGAATACATAATCATCTTTATCTATATTTCATTGTTCCATCGTTTAGCACAAAGAGGAAGGACTGTAGGTACGCCATTCTGTGCCCGCAACGCTCAGGTAGACAACCGTACCGATGAAAAGAGACAAAACCAGCGCTATTGCCGGCCGCTACATTTTAACGTGAACGTTTAGACAGACGGACTTTCTTTCACGTCGCGCGACCAATCAATACAATAACAATCAAACAATCTGACAAGCCAATACGCATACATATACGTACGAACGGCTGAATACGACGCCACCGTCGCATTAGACGCGAAAAAATAGCCTAAAAACATGTGCGATAAGTGTATAAAGCGTGTTTTAACTACAGGACGCTACATCGGTTAGGCTTTGAGCGCTCGGGGACGCGACGCGTTGTAATCTGCGATCAAAATGGAAGCCGTCGGCCATCTTAGGTCTGCCGCGAGCGAGAGAGCGGTCCGCTTCGGGAATTTGGGAAATTGGTGTTTTTTTCTGTTGTAAAGAGAGCAGTATATAAGAGGTCGGTAGGCAGAGGACAGGGCGGGCGAGCGGGGGGAGTCTCGGCACGGGCAAAGCGGTGTGAAGGGAAAGAACTGCGGTCGGCTCGCGCCGGGTGAACAGTCCTGCGATACGTCGCGAGATATATTGCTCGTAAATCAATGTCACTTGAAAAAAAGTACGATTTTTTTAAATTGACTTTCAAAATAAGTTTTATAGATTATTTTTAGAGATGAGATGCCTAAAAGCTATCAGATTAATTACTTGCTGTAGTTTTTCATACATTACGGCAGATCTAGATATGTAAAAAAATGTGTATGTGCCTACCCACTTATTAAAAGAATATATATTATTGTTTATTAACTTAAACCTTATTGATATATGAATATTGATTTTGGTGCAGTTAAGTATAACCACCTATAATACTGAAAATCAATTGAAAATTCTCTACTTTAAATAAGTACTTAAAATAACCAACTATAGTTCCTCAAGTAATTTACAATTATCTATCCAAAGAAAAAAGTATTCAAACGCAGTAAAATATTGTACAATATTAAGATATCGCGTGTTATTGTTTGGCACAGGTAGAGCTTGCGACTTATCTCGGGACCGGTGTCCGTTCTGTTCGCGCCTCGTGTACCGGCCACCTATCTTTCATTGCACGTACGCGCGACGCGCGGGGGGGCGGGCTCCGCGCGGCATACGCGGGGCCATCTTGCTAGCGATCGTCGAATTGCTCGCGTCTCCGACACACAAATCGGTTTTAATTCGCACTAATTAACAGTTAAACACAATAAAAACAATATAAATGAGTGTCGTAACACATATAATTAGTGTATAGAACGTTGTGATCTGAAACATTGTTGACATAAATTGTGTGTTGTTGTTTTATGTGTGTGTGCATTCCAACTGTCTAGGTGAGTAGTCAGTAGTCTTTGTGCGCGACAATTATCATTCTGATCGATTCGGCCGGCGCGGGGGTGTGCACCCGGCCCGTTTTATATCTTTTGTTGTTTTGTAAATCAATAATTTTAGTGGCGGCTAGCCGTGTCCCTCGCGTTCTTAACACAATATTCGTGTAACAGCGAGGTGTTGCCGCGAGTTTTGCAACAGTTATTTATTAATCGTGATTCTTTATCGTGCATCGATTGAATACTGGCCGTGCGAAAGTTTGTTCGCTATTTCTGCTTATTTAAAGTACTGTAGTGCACAAAGTGATCACCACTATCAGGTATACTATATTTACGATAATATTTATTATTTTTATGTGTTCAAATGTTTTCCTGTTCCCCTAATTTCTGTGGATGTTGTTGCCAGGTGTGCAACGTTAAGTAATGCATTTGTAAATCACAAACAAGCGTTGCAACAATGTCTAATATTAGACCAGTTTTTGTTTCAGTAAACTGTTTAAACATGCAATTAAAGTTATAAAAAGCGCCTAGTGTTGTTGATTGACATGGCATCGATATTTTGAAGTGCACTTTAAGATTAGATTCAGCTCGTTTGTAGGTACCTATTAGGTCATCAGCATCACACTGTACTTGTGAGGCACCTACTTGTACCTAATATTTCGTGTTTGCATGCAGTATAAGTCATTCAAAGGTGAATTAATGTCAGAAACGGTTCTTAGATAACTTAAAGGTCTGTGGACACAGCTTGTTCTGTGCCAAATAATACATTTAAAATGAAAAAGCAACAGTTGTTATAACTTTAGCGTTTTTCGATAGGTAGGTAGGTACCGACTACCTATATTTTATTTGTTAACGCACTTGAAATACGTACGTATTGTTATCACCTATTTATAATTGATTTCTGTTTTATGCTCGTAATATCTCAATCATAATTAAAAATGCCCCAAACCATTCACTATTCACTATCCATTCAAATACTCATTCAATGAAATGCATAGGTACCTAAATAAACAAAACAAATTTTGTATGAATGTAGGTATTAGATGTACATACCTACAATATTTTATGCATAACCAATTATTTTAGAAGAAATTTTGTATCAGTAATCCAGACGGATTTTTCTATATTTATATGGCAAAGGTTATTATAAACATTATTTAATTTTAATATCTAGGTAGGTAGGTATAAAGATCGTCAAGATGACTGATAATAATAAAACAAGGTCATTAACATTATACTCATTCATAATTAGGTAGGTATAGTATTTTACGAATGATTACGATTATAAACACATTTTTATCTATTTAATACCTATTTGTAATTTTGATAAAAGATATCAATTAAAAACAATACTTGATAATTTATGTGAGAAATGGAACGCAAACTGAATCAAATAGAAAAATGTTTGAGTTGAGTGTATTCAAAATTCGAACGCGTCCACCGACCGTAATGGCGGATACAAGCACATCGAGCATGAAATAATTGCATTCGTTCACGACCGCGCCTTGTGAACGGCCTCTCTGGCATATTAGCTAGACATAGTTACCCATGTACTTTAGAGTTACTGCCTATCGTTATTACCCGAATACGTGAAATTGTGTGAACGCGATCTCCGAGCGGACGGTGTGCTGCGCTCATCTTGAATTTGTCGCATTGCATTCCTTAGACAAGACAGGTCATCGTTGTTTTTTTTTACCGGCATTGGCTCGAGGTGCTCTCAACCGCTTATTATACGGCCAGCGGAAAGCGTCAGTTCCCAACTTGAGTAAATGTAATTACTTATGTCGTTCATAAATCGTTCGGGTTACCATTTAAATGCTGATTCATCAGTCGTTATGGTTTGCGAGATTTTTATCCCTGTGGACCGGCTAACGTTTTTTCGTCAGTAAATTAACGTTTGTTTATTGTTCGCGTAGAAAAAGTAGGTGCGTTTATTTGTTGCAAAAATTAAGTAGGTATTATGTAATTTGAATTCAGTGTCACCGACCTGTCTGGCGTTTTTGTCTAGATTCGTTGTCAATTACGCAAAACTCTCTCCAAAATATACATGAACTACATTAAAAAACGATTTTTAAGTTGCATTATTTATATGTTATAAATACTTAAGTAGTTTTATACTTACACTTACGTAATAATAAGTAAATATCAAACAGTATTGTTATCAAACAATGATCGTCAATACTTTAATAACACATTTTATAATTAGATTTATTGGAATAATTCTTTATCGCTTTATTACAAAAGGAAGTGTAAGAGATCTTTGATTAAGATAAATCTTTGTATAATATATTTTCTTATTTAAAACATAATAATGATACCCAGTCTGTAACTGTCCGACCGGGTACTCTCTTCTCAGAGACGGAACGAGCATTAATCACCACGCTTGCAAATTGCAGATTACTTTTCAAATTATGCGCTGTCCCCCGCGACTTTGTTCGCGTGTTTTAGTTTCAACGGTTTTTCATTTTTGCAACACTTTCATTTCTGCTCCGCTAATATTGGTCGTAGCGTGATATTATATAGCCTATAGCCTTCCTCAATAAACGGACTATCCAATACAAAAAGAATTTTTCAATTCGAACCAGTAGTTCCTGAGATTAGCGCGTTCAAACAAACAAATAAACAAACAAACAAACAAACAAACTCTTCAGCTTTATAATATTAGTATAGATTTAACCACCAAAACAATGTTTTCTTTACCGTCAAAAAATAAACATTAATACACTAAGATAACTAATTTATGGAGAAGTAATACTTATACGAAACTGCTGATCCAATTTCAAACATTGTGTCACTGACTGATAGATCTAATCATAATCATAATATTCTTGGGTTTATTATTCATGTAAACAGTGAAAAAATATATATAGGTACTCACACAAACTTGCCAGGACAGAAATGCGCGTGCGTGTGTGTGTAAATTTCCGCCGTTTGAGGTTCTCAGCAGCCGCAGCAGCAGCGCCAGCACAGCACGAAGAACTAGGAAGATGGGATGGCGCAAGAGTGTCGACACACTGATAGATTGGCTATTACTGAGTGTCATAACCTTGTAGGGGGGTAGGTTACACGTTAATAGATTTAATAAGCGAAGACACGGGCAAAAGCTAGTCCATACTATCACTACTTCTAAAAAAAACTCTAACTAACTGCGAAAAAAACTGTGTCTGTCTTTCTATCTGTCTGAGTTACGCTATCATGGTTAAACCGCTTAACCGATTTTAATAAAACTTGGTATGGTGTCAGTTTGGATCTTAATAAAGGATATAGGCTACTTCTTGCCGCGATAACCGACAACTAGGCGGGCGGAGCCACGGGCGACAGCTAGTAATAAATAAAATAGAGTACTTCGTGCGTCAATCTCTGGTTTTTATTTCATTAGTGATCGTGAATGTATAAACAAGCATTTGTGAAAACTGCTGCAATGGCTCTTATCCAAAATGTCACTCCTACAGGAAATGATTCATACTTCTGACGCGTACCTATTACTTAAATTAATATGACTCTTACACCATGTCCTTTTAAATGTCAAGTTTTCGGGTTTTAGGATTAAAGCTAGCTAGAGGAATAAATATTTAAACTGTAGAGTGCGTATATCGAGTATGAACTGTTGGCACTAGTATAAACATATAAAATTGTAAAATTTGTGTCAAAAGAGTACCGTTTCATTAAAACTATCTCAAAACTTAATGTTACCGTAATAATATCGGAACCGTTAATATTTTCGCATAAACTTATGTCGTCGCACGGAAAATCATATAAATTAGTAAACGAGCCCAGTAAATTATGCGCACGCTCTATGCTTGCCTATGTCTTCTCTATGGTATAAGTAGTCTGAATGACAGTGAAGAAGTCTCGTATACATAATGACGGATAGAAAAAGTCGTACAAATGAAGAAGACTGAAGCTACCTTTAAGTACTTAAATTGAATAAAACGAAAAAGAGAATTAAGGGCTGTTGGATCTAAAAATGTATCACTAAATGCTCATCGTCTTTGACAGACTTCTTTTTAATTTTTTGGACGTTTAATTACACTTTTTGAGGTCTGCCTTCGTCTGTATTTTATTCCAAAGTCTCTGAAGTAATAGCTCTACATTCTTACCATTTTTTTCATTTGAAATGACTCTGTTGACTTCAAACCTTGACCCCCAAGATTGTTTTGATTTTTCTTCACAGAGGTTGTCTGACAGGAAATGCCAGCGAAAATTCTTTCTCATTTCAATATAATAAATTATTGGGAAGTGTTTATCTTCCATTAACATAAAATATATATAATTGTATCTTAGTGTAATAATTTCCTTGAAGGGAAATAGAATATGAAAGTCCTACGTGGCAATGGTGACCACTGATCAATCCATGCTTATGACTTCAATATAAGAAATAATCCTTGGCATGATCGGTCGACGTGTTGACGGGTACAGGCTGCTTTTAAAATCAAAATTCTTACTTAAACTTACTTACTTATTATAAATGCGAAAGTAACTCTGTCTGTCTGTTGCGCTTTCAAGCCAAAACTACTGAACCGATTTAAATGAAATTTGGTACACAGATAGTCTAAAGCCTGAGAAAGGACATAGGGTACTTTTTGCTGCGATAACCAACATCCACGCGGACGGAGCCGCGGGAAACAGCTAGTTATTTATAATTAAATAAAAAAAAGTAGAAAGAAAAAAAATACCACAGGCAGGACTCGAACCCGCGACTACTGGTTTAACGCACCAGTCAAAATAATTCGTCTACGAATTAATTAATCATTATTGCATGCAACAAAATAACAGTAACACGTTATTTACCGATTAGACACGACACACGGTTCTGTGTAACTGTGTCATCTTAAACCTTAACACACAATGCTGTAATGACAGTGTTGCCAGTTGGAAAACGTTTGAAAGACCTTGTACCCAATAGTAACTGTAACTTATAAAAGACATGTAAAGATCGATGCGGACTATGATTAACTCGTACACTGGTTAATACTGATAGTAAGTACATTAATATCGATCGCTATTCTGATTTGCAGCTCACAAATAGTCCGATTGAACATAAAAACCTTGACTATTTTCTTGAAAGACGTGTCTTTGTATTTTTGTATCCTAATTATTTAAAACAAAACGGTTTGCTCACGCTTATTTTTGGGATCGCCCGACTAGTTTCAGAATAAATAGGAGTCGAACTCGCTACATCACCGCCACCGCGTCAGGTCATGAATAGTGACTCCTATTGAGTCTGAAACTAGTCGGGCGATCCCGAGAGTGAGTAAACCGTTTTGTTTTAAATAATTATGAATACTCCTCACGAAAGTTATTATACAAATTTTTTATCCTAGTTACCGGCTAGCTAAATATCCATACAAATGTTAAATGGTTAAGCGGCCCTTGCTGAGGTTGTTACCTGGTTGGGTAACATTTCTAGGCAGCGGCGTCTCGGTTGTCACATATTGTGTAATTAGGCATTGACAGACATAAATCTCTAAATTAAGTGAATTTTCAACGCAACGATAGGGACGAATCAATCCAACAATGTAGCATTTACTCAAAACCAAATTAAAAGCTAAAAACTAACAGTAAAGTGCAAATAGTTCTAATTTAATATTAAACTGTTTACAAACTTAACTAAATACACTTCAAACAAAATTAATCCTTTTTCTAATAAAAACAAAAAAATTCGGCATAAAATTCATCGACATCGATGTCGACTGGAAGAGTACCCAAAAGACTGGCGGCATTGCCACGTTGTATGGCAATGCTTATCCTTTGTCCAAGGTAAAAGCCAGCTCTTGGGTCACACAAGTGACAAGGCGTCAATAAGACTGCACGGATTGCCGTGTGGATTAGGACACCACGCCAATTACCACTGTGCGAGACGTGCTGCGGGTTCGATCCCCGCATGGGACAAGCATTTGTGTGATCCACAAATGCTTGTTCTAAGTCTGGGTGTTCTTTGTGCATGTGATTTGAATGTTTGTGAAACCCCCCGCGACACAAGGATTAAATTCCTTGGTGCAGGAGTCGTTAAATAAAAAAAAGACTTTTGCCATATATTTAAATAGACGATTTCAACCCTATTGTAACTTGTCTCAAATTATATATACAAATAACCATAAATGTACCTTATTTCTGTCTTCTATATCATTCGTACGGATTTTGTCTTAAAAGCAATTCAATACATACATCGCGTTGATACAATATTATTTGTTCAGATGAGTTCTGTTTATAAAGTATACATCAAAGCGGTATTCGTTGAGTCATTTTTATAAACAGTCTCTTAAAGGGTTTTACCACGCCATCAGTTTGAGTACGGTTTTGATGCCGATCTCTAAAAAATGTGAATTAAGTGCCAAATTATTGTGTTTAGTCAATATAATTAGGTAGGTATTAAATGGGTAGTGGAGTTTAGACAGTGGCACGAAAAATACGGTATTCAGCTGAATCCGGTAAGACTTGAATCCGACCCCAATATAGCTTGGGAAAAGGCTGGGCAGAAGAGCTCTTAGACCATAATCCTATTATGATTATAATTAATTAATTCATTCGATTTGATTTAAAAAAAACCGTCTTTTGGTCCTAATTCCCACTGCAAGGTAAAATACTCCTTATTTTAAATATCTTTCTTATGACTTCCGTGGTCGAGTGGCGTACACACCAGTTGTCAAGGTGTCGCTAACTCTGGGGTTCGATCCACGGACGGGTCAATGTAGAAATTTACTTTTCTACATTATTTCGGGTCTGGGTGATTGCGGTACCTCGTTGCCTCTGATCCCATAACACAAGTGCTTTAGCTACTTACTTTGAGTTCAGAGCAATGTATGTGATGTTGTCCATATTTAATTATTTTATTTATCATCCATTCTTGTTCAAGATATTTCCACCACTAATTTATTTTCCTAATTTGTTTTAAAGGCATTAAACCTTTCATTTACAATGTAATCGGTGCCTCTACAAAAAGAGCTTTTTAAGTACCTAGATAAAAAAGAAAAACCAATGGTCTGTAAACTTTTTTATTTGTAGTGGCTATTAACCACAATAGTATCACGTAGGCCGATGTCTGCCGTCTTTCACTCTAACAAAAGTAGTTGTTATATCCATTGATCTGGAAGGAAAGCTTGATTCCATCATAAAAAATAAACAAATTCTATTTAGGCATGGTCGTTTTGTCTCTGTGTATGTAAAACGGCCTTTGGCTTGTAATAGGACAGTTACAGGTTGTCATAATCATACTTGGAAGAAAGTACAATGTATTATATAATATGTATAAGTATAGAGGTGTTAATAAAATAATAGTTTTTTGATAAAGCAATAAATGATGATGATATAAATAGGATCATTTGACCCCTTATGCCATATTTATTTTTAACTTTCTAAATATAGTTTAATCATTCTTGTCTCACAAATCAGAATCGGATCTAAAAAAACAGAATATCTAAAAAAAAACATAAGTGACACAGTATTCTCAATCGAAAAGTTTATTCTCCAGAATTCAGTGAAATGTCGGTTGTTAACTAAAAAGTTATTAGAATCCATGGTATAGCTTATAAGGGCATAGACTAATTGAATTTAAAATGTCTAGTTTCTTAGAGAGTGAAGAATGTGGCCATTTCACCAAAAAGGAACTCGATTCACAAAAAACTATTGCCATTTTATATATTGTTAACGTTTCGACGATTTGAGACCAGATTTTTTTCCAACTTTCTCAAATACCTTTTTTTTTTAGTTGTATTTTGCGCACAAGATAATGGATTCTTAATTTTGTACAGCCAGCAGACTTTTTTTACATAACTAAAATGATTTGCGTAAAACTACAACTGTCGCACTTGGAGACAGTACTGATTTTTTTATTTGATTTAAAAGGGCTTTTGTATAATATAAACGTGGTCTGTCTGCTAAAAGGTGTAGAGTAAATGTGTCTTTTATATCCAGAAAAGGAACAAAGATTCCTCAATACGCTTACGAGCGAATGTTTGCGATTCTAGATTGAAAATCGCTATTTTCCTTTTAGAGAAAATCAAAATAGGATGTCAACGAATACAACCGCAGGGCAAAAGTATAGTTGGCCGTAAATACAGTAAAATAAACAGCTATAAACGTGTATGGAAAACCTTACACACACGCGATAAATTCATTTTATTGTGATTGATTGCCTTTAAGGTACACCCTGTATTTTTTGCCAATTTTACAGTAAAATTTCTTAGAACTTTGGTAGTCTATACTAGAATACTTTAAAATACATTATACTCTATTAAAAATGCAAGTATGACAGAACGTAAAATATTCAAAGAAAGCTTTAGAAACTTTCTTGCAGTGTCAAATTTTGACAAAAAAAAAAGCATTTTACCATTTTAAGCATTTTACTTATAAAGTATTCTTACTAGGGAATAATAGTCAACTTTTAACTTTCTAACGTCCTTAGTTTTTCAATTGCTCTGGCTGCAGGCCCTTAAGGTTCTTGCCAAAAGTCCGGTGAAGTAGTCAAAGCCTGCACTCAGGCTAACTAAAGATAAACTAAACTAGATCTCTAAAAAAAGCCACCATTTTTTATTATTTTTGTAACGATATACAGATACACAATTAAATGGTTTTATATAAGTAACTTTATCACAGTAATGGCGCATTAGGTAACATTCCTCACTCCTATAATTACACGCATAGAATTTTAATTCGTGTACAAAAATCGTCTAAATTATCGCCCGACTTGGATTCGGCATGTTTTACCTTTTCTAGTAGCTTAATATATGCAGTCCGGTCGCCAAGAATTTAAATGATAATTATACCAATTAAAAGATTTTGTTTAATAGTTATATCGTAGTGTTTGTTAATTTTAACGCCATTATTGACATAGAAAAGAAATAGATTCGGAATATTTTAATCAGTGTGTCAAATTAAGCAATTTAATTCTTAGTTTAAAACTATTTTAATAATAAAACAACAATACATTTATTTATTATAAATCATAACACAGAGGGGTGTTTGACGTGTCGGTCTGTCTGTCTGTGGCATCGTAGCTTCTAAACTAATATACCGATTATGATGTGTTTTTTGTTTGTTTAAAATCTGACGTGATCGAAACGGTTCTTAACTTAGGTTAATTATAATTTATGAAAATCTGTTTAGCATTTTGAAATTTATCAAAAATTTTCTTAAATTGCTTGTAGATTTGTTAATTTTTTTATTTTTTTTACGCTTTGTAATTTAGTCTTTCAAAGTGCAAATCTTCTTGAATATAAAATAAAACATAAATATCAGTGCTCTTTTTAAAAAACACGTGCTTGTATTTATATTAATTCAACTAATTAACTTTGCCTATACTGAACTACTGCTGAATAAATTCATATCCAAACTTGCGCCATAACACTCGGTCCGTCGAATAAACTACATGTACCCAGTTCGAGTCCTGCCTGAGGTTTAACATTTTTCTTTCTACTATTTGTAATTAAATACAAATATTCGCTCTGCATGCATGATAAAAATTATTAAAAATAATACCTGTACCTTCTTAAAAAAAGGTTTTTACCTGAAGTAAATAAACTTAAAACTTAACAAATAATTTGCAGTCTACGATTGAACGTCTGGCAAAGCCTGGCTATCGAAACACTACAAATTGTCCATTAGTCAAATTAGGTTGACTCATACTCGTAAATACAGATTTTTTGCTAAAGTACTTGCTACAATACAAGTGACTAATCCCTGCCCTGTTTGCATCATTGACCGATTGGCACAGCTGTATTTCTAAGGCTTCAAGGAACATTACTGACTTGAATTCCCTTAATACGTAAAGCAGTAATTATTATATAAGCAGGTAGTTTATTTTAGTATTGAATTGTGCATAGTTGTTTTTATAAATGTTACATTTAGGGTCAATATAGACCATGTCGGGGTGGCCTACCCTAGCCGCAAGTACCAATGTGACTTTTTCAAAGTTATATTTACTTTCTTAATTATTTTAAGACACTATTGGCCAACGGAGTAAAGAATGCAACATGAGGAAACCTGGATTCCAAAAATTGGAGTCTGAAATCGCCAACCCGTAATGAGCAAACGTGGTGATCAATGCCCTTGCCTTCTCTACATGAGAAGATGCATGTGAGAGACATGAACCAGGGGTATTATTATTATTTTATAGGCAAAGTGTAATAAGTGCAGTTTCGTCCCATGGTTTAGCGGTGTAGTAATCTGCGGAATAAATGCAGGTAAAAAGTGCATTTAAACAACATTAACATAAAAACAAATAAACTATTTTTAACAAGAACTTTGGTGCAACGAGTGTAGTTATCTTTCTGCATGGACAGTTAACTAACGCTTTGTGAGAAATCGTTCAACTAGTTCAGACTATCGAAGGCTTTAATCATAAGACATAGACTAAACGTGCTTCATTAAATACATTAGTTGAACATCTTTAAAATATAAATCTACACTCTTGACTACATTACAAGAACCATAGTCTATGTGTACATATACATTACATTATACTTAGGTACATAATATAGAAATGTACTGATTGCCTCGTTTTAGTGGTCGCAAGCGCGACTGCCGAGGTCTTTTCGATGCACGAGATGTCTGTGAGATGGTTTCGAATCCTGGGTCGTTTCAAAAATAAGTACTCTTTTTCTATCTAGATATACTCAGTACAGCTCGGAGTCAGGAATTTTGACGGCTAATCTCTGTTGAGAAAAGCCACCGTGACCGAAATTCGGACAGGCATACATTTAACAAATTTATATCTAAAGAAACGTTAATTTAATTACAATAATCTTTTATTTGTATCAGGATGTAACCGTCTTTGATGTGGTTTCCTGCTTCTGGTACAAAAGTTGATCTTACAAATCTGTCGGTTTCCCGAAAATATTAATGAAGTAATGTCTCTTTACTTAGAAATGTACCAAATTATGAATAACGGCGGTTTCTCGTGTCGCCATTAATTTTTATGACGTCCAAATGATGACGGATTGTAATTTTGGAGAGACTCTTGTATATGTACGACTTGTATGCCGTGTGTGTGTGTTTTGTTTAATATCTTTGTGTAACTTCTTTACTAAAATTATTAATGCAAAAGTAAGTCTGTCGGTCTGTCTGTCGCGCTATCACGCCAAAACTACTGAACCGATTTAAATGAAATTTGGTACACGAATAGTCAATCAGAGCCTGAAAACGGAAATAGGCTACTTTTTGCCGCGATAACCGACATCCACGCGGGCGGAGCCGCGGGAAACAGCTAGTAATCTTATATTTCGATGTCGATTCTGTTTTTGGTGGCATAGATATAGCTTCAGAGTAGGAAAAAAACGAAAGAGTTTCATTTGTTTATTTTATATAAGTTTTTGCTTAATCTCATCAATCAAATTTATTTAACCTCTATTAAAATGTTCTTTAAATATTGTCTAAATATTTTTTGTGAACAGTTTTTACAAAGTCTGACCTACTTACCTTATTTAGGTAACCTATGTCAAATTTGATTGAAATAAACTGTGTTCTGCGTACCTACCCGGTAAATGGGGTAGATGTCAATTTTTTTTAATGTCTGTCATATATGTTATTAAAAAGGTTTAAACACGTATTTTAAGGCACCAAAAAACTCATGACGATCCATTGATTTGAAATCTCGCATTATGTAAAAATTTAGTACACGTTGTGCAGAAGAATGACGTCACTAGCTACCCCACTCCTGAACTTTGATTAGCTTTTGTTTCTTCGTGTTTTTATTTTTGAAAAAGCAAAAAATCCGTGCTAATGGATTATTATTTCTAACTGACGGAAAAGCGTTGGTTTGGTTAAAAGTAGCCTGTGTCCTTTCTTGGAGTCCAAGCTTATCCCATACCAAGTTTTTTCAAAATCGGTTTAGCGGTTTAGCCGTAAAAGCGTAACAGAGAGATAGGTTTACTTTCGCATTTATAGTATGGAAAGTAAGGGTTATAAAAGTGGCATCAGAAGACTTTTAAAAATAACATTAAATACAAATTCTTAGTAAAAGTAGAGTTAAAAAAAGTAAATACGCTGCCTTTTTTTAGTACACATACAATTTTGATTATTTTAAAACATGGAGGGTATTTCGAAAAAAAATATTCGTAAACCTAGGTCAGTAAATCCACTGATATTCAAATTTATGGAATGGGATTTCTAAAAAGTGAAACGCACTGGGCATGCAAATCTAGGTCGCAGTTTAATGCAGTGGCTGACTTACTGCATCGTACAATGCAGGTACTAATGAATAATATTGCTGTTTAATATTGTGGATAATTATTGACTTTAATGCTGTCGGAAGTTTGAAGATTTGTACTTAGGCATTAGACCATTTGTTGACAATGTAATTTGCATTAAAATGTACGATTTCTTATTTTTCTTCCACCTTGGATGTCATATTATACATTTTGCTATATTTTACGTTGTTGTCACATATTTTAAGATAATTGTATTTTTTTAACATTGTATATATCATCATATTACCTTTTTTTTTTTTAAAGAATAACCTTTGGAGTTTCTTGCCGGTTCTTCTCTACAGGAGTGACATTTTGGAACCGCGCAACTAGAGTCATTTAACGTTTTGAAAGTGCCTGAAAAGGACTACTAGAAATAAAAATATTTTGATTTTAATATTAAAAACCTAGTACATAGTCTGTATAATTGTTTTAAGGAAAATATTGCCAGGGAGGGATTAATTCTTCTAGGCAGCTAGGTGAGCCAGGCACTAGGCTATGTCTTTGTCAAATGTTATAGATCAGATAAGTATTACAAATATGTAGTATAGATCAGATAAGTATTGTTTACTTAGTTTGTCATAGCGAGGTAACATATAATGAGATAAATAACTAATTTTATTTTTAATGCTCGTCATTAAGATTATTAAAAAAATATTAGACACGTATTTTTTCTTATTTCATGTAACCAAAAACTCACGACGATAGATTGATTTGAAATGTCGCATAACGTCACAATTTCATGCATTTTGTGCACAAGCATTTGCCCCTCCCCTCCGGAACTTTGATTTGTTTTACCTATCTATTGAGTGTTTCCTTATTATGAAAAAGCAAAAAATACGTGTCTAATATTTTTTTTATATCTAACTCATGGACTAAATAGATTTTAGTTTTTCATACACAGTCATTTACCCTATTAATTTAGTATTTACAGGTCAAGTAAATTAATAATAGTTCTTACAAAATTATCAGACGTTTAACAAAACCTGAATGATTGCAATCAGCTTGTATATTGCGTATTCAAAATTTAATCTTAATACTGAGACTGTAGGGTGGAAAATACGTTAACGGTACGTTTACATGTTATCTTAATATGAGAGACTTGTTACAAGTGGACGTTCATTGCAAACTGTTAAATAAATAAACAGATACATTCTTATAGCTTCGAGAATTATCGGTGCAACATATTTACCATTCATATCCAAGTATGTGATGGTATAATACACAGTCTTTGTGAATTATAGATGTATTCGTGTTCTGATGTTTTTGTGTCACCGATTTTTCGGGGAAAAAAACCGGTAAAGTGCAAGCTGAACTCGTGCGCCGAGGTTTCAGTACCTACCCATTATACCGCGGACCGCCATTATAAAATTGGTATCATTTTTATTGGTGGCTAATTTTATATATATAACTTTAACTATGTATGTATGTTATGTATGGCAAATTTCGTGATTCTAGGACAACGGGAACTACCATATAGGTTTTAGATCCAATAGCTATGGGGTACTTCGGGTTGATACACATAATTAGGACTATATACCTCAGTATATGGTATAAATTTCAACTTCCTAGGTCCACCCGTTCCTGAGAAAATCGGTGGTGACACACGGACAGACGGACAAGAGAGTGATCTTATAAGGGTTCCTTTTTTACCTTTTAAGGAATGGAACCCTAAAAAGGAACCCTTATAACCCTTAAACCCTCACTTTGTCGTCCATCTGTCTGACTTGCACTTGTTGGGTTTTTCCGATAAATTTCCTTTTTTTTAAAGAAGAGAATATTTATTTAGAAATATCCTTTCGATTTCGCAGTGATAGCACATTTATATCTGTAAGTACGCTCGTTTACAATCAAGTTATTTTCCGTGTGACGACAGACGATTATTAAATTCGAAAACATTGATGGCTCCGATATTATTCGGTTTTGAGATAATTTTAACGATTTTACTTGTTCATACAGTTCCTACAGTTAATATTTTCTTTTTCCCTAAGGTACAATCTTAAGTAAACTCAACCTAATAAGCAACTCATCTTCTTAGTCACATTTATATAAAGGAATACTTAAAGTATAATTAATTTCGAAATGCCTCAACGCGGAAACCGAACAATAATTTGCTTATTAGACCAAATTATGACCATGACATGTGTATGAGTCATCAGAATATCTTCGCGTCTTTATGAATCGGCATTATTTTTGCGTGTCTACCAAATAATGAATAAACAATCGCTTTTGATATTTTTAAATGTGAATAGCTATTTTATATTTTGTGCTTAGGTCATGTTTATTGGTTTATGTGACGTTATAATGCAATGATCACATATGTTCAAGTCAAAGTCAAAGATTTATTGCATACCAAGTGTACATTTTGTCCTTCGTAACAATTTTATGGCAATTATCAACTCAGTAGCCATTATACATATCTGTATGTAGTATGACATTACTAATGTGTTTAATGTATTTACTTAAAAAGTCAGAATGTTAAAGTACTGGCTTTCAAAATTGTATGTTGTTGAAATACAAGTAAATGATTTAGAAAAACTCTCCTGGGATATAAAAAGTATTTTAATAGATAAGGAAAGACACATTAATGCCCATGATAAAAAAAAGTGAAGCATTGTAGGTAACACTTATTGCTCATGATTAAAAAAAAAACAAAAAACAGAAATTTATTTAAAATTGTTATGAATAGTCAAATTTTTCTTCAGACTAGGAAGAGATTCTCAAACCAAGTAGTAGTATATATTCTAGTCTCCTAAATATTAATATCAAAACTACTAAATTGAATATTAGTATTCTACTCGAAGAAGCCAGGAGACTTGAAACTCTAAATCGTCCTCAAAAATGCACTACTATCTACAACTACTATAGACAACAGCACATTAAAGCACAGACATTCTCATCTTTATTTATCAACATCATAAGGTTTATTTTCGTTTTTTTAGTTAATTCTGATCAGTCAACTTCACGAATCGATTGTAACTTGTCAACTGACACAAGTTATTATAAAACATGTCACGAATCTTATTAAAAGGTGGTATCGTACGCAAACGGATCGATGCAAGGTGCCACCAAGGTCAGGCTACCTGCCCAGATAAAAATACGATGAGACCTTTATTGATACATTAATTCTGAACGGGGATTTATGATACAAAACAGCTTTTTATCAGACTTCCTAACATGAGAAGGGAGAATCAGCCCAGAAGTTGGTAGAGACATTTATAGTATTGCAGTTTCTCGCCCCGCGGTTTCACCCGCATGTTGATGAATAATGGTGATAACGCTGTTGATCAAAAGTAGCCTATGCGCTATTCCATATAATAAACTATCTATGTACCAAATTTCAGACAAACCCGTTTAGCAGTTTTATAGTTATTGAGTAACAAACATCCATCCATCCAACCAAACTTTCGTCGCATTTTTAATATTAGTAAGATTCTGATTTTCTTTTTGCAAAAAATGGATTAAAGCTTGATACTTTGTCCCCCAGTAAAAAGGTTTGTGGAGGTAAAATAGGCAGTCGCTCCTCGTATTATACAGAGTTCAGCTGAATCCGCTAAGACTGGATGCCGGCCCCAACATAGCTTGGGAAAAGGTTATGCAATCAAAAAAGATGGATAAAATCATTGGACATGAATATGAGTTACTGTAAAATACGAATTTCTTACAATCTTTTGTCAAATCAACTGATCACAACTGTGTTGGTCTGACCAAGAGACTTACAACCAATCACATCGCTTAACATGAGGTTTGACAGGTGATTAACCAACTTCTGTGCTGATTAGCCTTTTATAATCCGGGGTTAAAAGGCCAGTGTAAAAAGTTCCTTTTTAAGATTAATATTATGGTGAGATATTACAATGCAAAATTAAAAAAATTCCAGAAGCGGAGTTGGAGGAAACAGACGACTGTTAGCTAGAAATCAAAGTGAAAAAAAAACCCATCTGATCGTATTGTAATTTAAAGTATTGCTATCCATCTTACAACCCTAACCGTCCACTTAAACTAAAGTAATTATCACGATATTATTTAAGACAGACATACAGCATTTTAATCAGGTATACGATCTTCGCTATAAATCTAATAAGGCAATAACTTGGTCAAGAACATAATTTCCTTGTTCAGCTTGCAATGAAAAAGGTCACGCAATGATAAACGATGTCATATAATGTACCATACATGTTAAATTCCATTCAGACAGTATAAAGAGAAATACAGAAGGTTCAGTTAAAACAACCAATAATAAAAGAACTGCATCTATGTTGGTAACAAGTTCAGCTGATGTGTGTTTTGATCAAAATTCATTCATAATAAATCTAATATATAAAATTCTCGTGTCACAGTTTTCGTTGCCATACTCCTCCGAAACGGCTTGACCGATTTTGATGAAATTTTTTGTGCTTATCCGGTATCTATGAGAATCGGCTAACATCTATTTTTCATCCCCCTAGGTGACTTCCACGCGGGCGGAGCTGCGGGCAACAGCTAGTATTCTATAAAATTTAGGTAGGTTAATTAAAAAACATAACAGATTTTTCCTGAATAAAATTGTGAGAAGTACCACGTTGTAAATAGAAGAACCAAACATAGGATCGTGTTGTAAGCTGTGTGTTGCCATTATATAACGTTATTTCCGATAGTATAATTATTTAAATTCTTAATAGCTTAGTTCTAACAAACAAATATTCATATTAATATTATTTTGTTGTTAAGTTTACTATATGTAAGTGTTTTTCTATATCAATGATGGCACTCAATTATCCACTAAAGATCTATTAATTCAGAGCACTTTACAGATTTGTACTTCTGTATTTTAATTTATTATGTGTCATTACAAGCCATAAATATTAGACACTACTGCTCGTATTAAAGCTAATTGCGCTATTTTTACTTATTTATCGTTCCCTCAGGGTAAATGTATCCAGGTGACTTTTAATTAGTAATTTTAATTGATTGCCACGCAATTATAATTTATACAGCATGCAACAAAAACCCTGTCCGATCCATATGAGTATTATTCGGCATCGTACTGCGTACACATACACGTAACTAATGAATGGATTTGAGATTATTTGTTTTTCCCCGGTGAATATAATTAAATTAAAATAATACTGATCAAAGGCAACACTGATTGCTCGACAAAGTTCACATGTACCTACAGTTTTGTATCAGAGAAGCCGCTTGCGAGATATTTTTTCTAGTACGTTTGTTGAACTAGGAATACGCCTTTATTGGTTAAAGTCCGGCGAAGCAGTCAAAGCCTGCGATTTTTTTTTTTTTGGAAAGAGATTTCCGCAATTAGCGTAAATCTCTAACCAAAAAAAAAACGCCTTTATTGTATCGGATAGGGTTTTTGTTACATACTGTAGATAGGATTGTCTTTTTGAGACTACCAATTTTACATGAATTATATTATTGTTTTCATACGATAGGAATAAAATAGGCGTACAGATCTTGTGGGTATATCTGTGAAAAAAAAAAACAATAATTTTATACGCGTTGATGATATAGGTTTTGGTAAGCAATAAGTAGGTATTGTTTTATTTTACATTAGGGAGGGGTTTCTTGCAAAAAATAAAACGTACCTCATGGCCGAAAACTCAAACAGTTTAAAGTCTCTGTTAAGTATCATGCTGTCTCTGTCACTTTAAGATGTAAATAGCGACAAATAGACAGTTAAGAACGTCTTAAAGTTGAGTTGCGTTTTAGTATGGGGGGGGGGGGGTTATATTTCTATCATTAACTAATATCTTCTGCCTATATTATTCTCAATTGTCTTGTATTTGGCTATCAATCTTAATTACTTTTCATAATGTCCAAATGCTGAAGTCTACCAGACATAGGTCTAGAATATCACGTCCAAAGGAAAGAAAGAAAGAAAAGAAAGAAAAAACATTAAATAAATGTTTTTTCTTTCTTTTCTTTCTTTCTTTCCAAAACACCACGAACATCCCTCCAGACAGTCGAGTACGAAGTTCGTAGATATTTGTACCAATTTACATACATACATCCGTCTTCGTTTTAAGTCTGCACAGACTTGCAATACATTGTATTGATCGTGAAAGGTCTCCGCCTTTGTTCTTCCCTATTTTGTATTGCCTTGCAATATCTCACACTTGTGCATAATGTTTGATGTTAGACGTTTGTTGTATTGTACCTATGTACTTGGAGCCTCTGCTCTTTCATATTTTTGAAGTGGTACTATTATAGGTGTAATAGGCATTTTTTGAAATGAAAAAAACAATTGAAATTACTGTTAGCGTTACCATTACCGACACCTCTATATATAAGTGTCTACATACATTTTTATTCTTTTATTAATTTATTAATGTACACACAACAGACAAACAGTAAAAGATGTAAAAAGCAAACAGGTATAAAGGTACTGCTTATTTCTTATGAAATTTCTACCAGCAGACCTGCAACAGGATTTATTTAAAGAGTCATTGTTCAAATTAAAACTTGCCACTGTTTTTTTTGTTTGACAGGTTTTGAACTGTGTAGGTATTTATGATATTGTTAATTTTGATAGTACCTAGGTGATGCTGATTTATAGAAATTGGTCAACTGCGAATCGGGACTCGCACAGAGGTTTTGTAACGATCGTAAAAGATTTATGACGTTAAAATTTAACAAAATACTCAATAAACTTGTTTCTAGTGGAATAGTCCCCTTTCATTTATATTTATTTTTTGTTATTGTACCGACAACAGAAATCAATACTGTGAGATAATTTCAGCTCCTAGACTACGTTATTACTAAGTCCTCGCTCGGGTCCCGTTAATACCCTTTTGGAACGGAAACCTAAAAATGCCATCTTCAGTATTCAAAGTTTAAAAAAGTTTAAATTTCACATTTATAGGCACTTTGTCTTAAAGGACGCATATACTTTACCCAGAATATACGACTACGCAAATCGAATTATTCTTAAGGATCACATAATATTTCAAATATCCGCACTAAATAATATAAAACTACACACAATTTATACAAGATTTATAACTCACAGACCAGTCATATACTCACACACAACCGCCATGTTTTCCAATATTTCGATGTGACATTACTGCAACACGATATTTAGGTCAGCTGGGAAATATATCTTGCAGTGTAATAGTTATTACAATGTTGTATACATATAAAGTTCGACCTTTACTATTTTAAGTGCATTTGAGGCCGGCGCAGTGCGTATTTTTCTTACTTTTTTACTTTTTATCATTAAAAAATTTAAAGATAATCTCCTTAAGTGACGACACATTAAATCTTTGCTGATGTGGTATGTACCTATTACCACTGGAACGCAACCTAAAAATCATAGTACAAAACACAAATAAATGTGGACAACATCACATACATTGCTCTGAACTCAACGTAAGTAGCTAAATAACTTGTGTTGTCGAATCAGAGTCAACGAAGGTACTACAAACACCCAGACCCGAAAAAAATTAGCAAAGTGGTTTTCTACATTCTGGGGATCGAACTCGGGACCTCAAAGCTGGTGACACATTGAAAACTGGAGTGAACGCCACTCGTCCACGGAGGTCGTCACAAAATATGAACACGTATTTTCTAATTATTGTTGCTGTGACAACTACGCTTACTACTGAATACGCAAACGCAACACAAGTTATGTCTCTATCACTAAGGTATAAGGCACCGACAGATAGACCGTTGAGAACGTCTTAAAGTTAATTAGCGTTTTAATATTCGGTAGTGAATTGCAAAATGGTATGCAACGGCAATACACCTGGCTTATGAATAAATACCGGCAAGATGCACTGAACCTACCTTCATTATAGTATCTCTATATGAACGGTGTAATATTATTTAAAGTTCAGTTAAATTAGCTTAGTATGCAGTGTGTTATTGTATTGTTAACTATACAATATACATATTTCCGTTATACAACGATGTGGGAATAAAAGAAAGACATTGTATTGACCTATTTGGCACACAGTGGCTTGGTTTTACCGCTAAGAGTTCGATCAACTGGCGCAATGAGTGTTAAAACCTTAGGAACAAATAAGTAAACTATAGAGCGCGTATATCGAGTATGAACTGTTGGCACTAGTATAAACATGTAAAATCGTAAAATTTGTGTTTAAAAAGAGCGCATCGTTTTATTAAAATTATCTCGAAACCTAATATTACCCTACACATATCGGAACCGTCGATATTGTCGCAGAAGCGTCTGCACCTCGCACGGACTCATACATTTATCTAAAAACTAGCTGTGCCCGCGGGTTCGCTCCCGTCAACTGAACACTAACCCTACCTACCCTACCCTACCTACCCTTACCTACCCTACCTACCCTACCTACCTTACCTACCCTACCTACCCTACCTACCCTACCTACCCTACCTACCCTACCTACCCTACCTACCCTACCTACCCTACCCTACCTACCTACCCTACCCTACCTACCTACCCTACCCTACCTACCTAACCTACCCATGTCCTTCTCCTGGTTCTAAGCTACCTCCCCACCAATTTTCAGCCAAATCAGTTCAGCCGTTCTTGAGTTATAAATAGTGTAACTAACACAACTTTCTTTTATATACATATATAGATGTGCTTGGCATAAGGGGCTACTAGCGATGCGCACGCTCTATGCTTGTCTATGTTAACTCTAAGGCTAAAACCTATTTACCTTATTTCCAACCAGATATAGAGAATTTTACATAATTTTAGAGATATTATTAAATTAATTAATTATTTTATTTTTTACCTTAATTATTCACAATTATTATAGTAGAAGAACGATCTAATGTATTTTTTCCAGCTTTTATATGTAATACTCGCTGTTTCCCGCGGCTCCTCCTGAGTGGTTGTCGGTTATCGCGGCAAAAAGTGGCCTATGTCCTTTTTCAGGCCCTAGAGTATCCGTGTTCGTAATTTCATTTAAATCGGTTCAGTAGTTTTGAAGTGAAAGCGCAATAGACATTCAGACAGTTACTTTCGCATTTATAATATTAGCAAGGATGACTTCAAAACTTCTTCTCAACTGTAGCTTTTTTAAAACACTAAACAAATTTGCGTATTTTTCAATACAGTTAAACATCACATTCTATTCCTGACCGTCGTTATAGAGTGAAGGATTTTATTATAGATCTCTACCAGCATCTGTCTTCATAATGATCGTTACTCATCCGTCTATAAGCGGACTTGTTAAGCTGCTCTTTCCGCGGTTTAGATCTGGATGGGCGACGACTCTTCGCAAATATTGTTGAGAAAGATTAACAGATATTTTAATTCTGTTAATTCTGGTGACAGTATTTATGGATAGGTTATAGTCAGATGATAAAATCCCGTTTACTCGATCTAACTATAATTATGATTATTTAAAAGTACTTTTAAATTATTTTAAAGGAGGATTACTTATAAGTAATTGATTAAAATGTGTTTGTAAAAAAAGAAACTATTTCT
This sequence comes from Diachrysia chrysitis, assembly GCA_932294365.1. Taxonomy (NCBI): domain Eukaryota; kingdom Metazoa; phylum Arthropoda; class Insecta; order Lepidoptera; family Noctuidae; genus Diachrysia; species Diachrysia chrysitis. The sequence continues at coordinate 3,218,361 of OW028669.1, forward strand.
TAAAAAAACAGGTCTTTCTTACAAAACGATTGAATTTAGCAATATTTATGTATTCACGTTATGCTGTAGCGAAATGCCCCATAAATAATATTCGAGGCCAAATATTGTTAAAAACACAGACACAATATATCGGCCAATATCGAATATAAAGCGATATTACTTATCACAACATATTGTAGTTTATATGTTACTGAAAGACCGGAAAACCATTATTGAGCCCCAGTTGCGCTATTCTCTCTTCTCCACAACTAGACCGATCTAAATAATTGATTTTGCATTGAAATTTAGAGGAAGGGTACCTATATCTATGCTTCAATAAATATATTTTTTTGTAAAATCTTATCAAATTTGTCTTATAGTCGTCGGAACATGGCAGTAAAAAAGGGCATTTTTGGAGGGTAATTTTTTTTAAGTGATTATGTTTTTGAAAAAACGAAGTAATAGGAGCACGCATTAGGTAAATCTAGGTCTTTTAGGAAAAAATCAATACTCTAGAAGCATTTTCTACGAAGAAAACAGCGGAATACGTTTTTGTGGAGAAAGACCAGTCGCGTCTCCTCTTAATGTTTATCGTTCCAATCATACTCCGACCAAAAAGTCGCTATGCTATAAGGTACAGGTGATAGTGCGAGTTGGGCAAGACAGAAAAGACGCCATGTTCCATGTCATCTTCTTCCTGAGTCGATGGCAGTCCAATTGTTTTAACTTAGCATTTTCTTAAGAGAAGGTCCTGCATTATCAGGAACATTCTTAAGGTCATCCTGCAATATACTTGTGTTATGTTGGCAACTGATTTTTCACTATGTTACCATCATTCCAAGACAGGTTGGCTGGCTCCATCTAACATGAAAGCGAGCTACATATGTACGCCAGTATCAATTTAAAGACTTACAAAGCAATAAAGCTCGTCCCACGTGACCATGTCATCGTTTTACCCTATGTGTGGTGGTCTAACTATAAATAAATATTTTCTCTTACCGCTTGATTGAGTTCGAATAATACAGCTTATAGATGCACAAACACACCTAATTTTACTGAACGCATAATATAATTATCAATGTTGCGCATACTTGCATTTATGTTTGTTATTAACTGTTGTTTGTCATGTTGATTGATATAGGTAATAAGATATTTTTCCTTCTTTTTAGGACTAACACGATAAAAATCTTGGCATCATTCTAGGATAATATAAATGTATAATTCCATAAAGACGTTAGTGCTGTAATCCATGCATACATATAAGATGATCAAAGTGAAACACCTTTAACGGTATTTGGTATGAAGATTGCTGTCATTTCATTACAGTCAATATTTGATAGGAGTACAAAATATGCTTATGTTTTAATTTTAACTAAGGGATAAATGAAAACTGGATGACCTGAAACTGTGTAACACTAACGGCTATTAATAAGATACTTTTATATAGCATACTATCTTTGTTTACTTAAATGTACAGGAACGATATCAGTAAAGGCCACTTACATATCTACTTACTTAACCATCACTAAACAGAACTGGACATAAGAAACATTAAACAACTGACAAAATGGTGTAAACAGGAATTGTCGCAGAGAAATGAAAAATTATTAAATCAATTCCCTGGCGGCTCTGGCAGATTTCCAGCTGTGTTCGGCGCAAACCTTGCCAGAAGTGGAGTGGTGTGCCAACGTATAATGCCGTATATGCTGAAATAGGTTAGATATCTCATAAATACTGTTACTTCTGATGTGTGAATTGAAGAATCGTGGAGGTAAATAGTTAAGGTCCTTTATCTTAAAAAAAACTGTTGTAGTAAAATCTGTTATAGGTTATTTTAGAAATTAAACGTTTTTGATGTCAATATCAAATTTGAAGAACGTGTCTTTTCTATTAGTCGATTCAAAGTCTTTGAAGAACCTCATCCCGTATACCTGGGCATCATAGTTTATTGACATAAATTACAAAATAACGATATTTGTAAGTTGACTCACAAATGCTAATACACAGTGCCACTGCCACATTGCAGGGCAAAGGTTCTTTCTTTCGCATATTTCAGATTTTTTCATCGCACTCGCAAATTCTAGGAATAAATTACGTGGTTTGTATTACCAATGCACGGAAGAGTCCTTCCTTACCTCCGAATTTGTCCGATAATGTTTCTATCATTTTGATGGCTCTTAAACTGGTAAGGTATTCAACTGGACTATGCACATAAAACTCACCAAACTGATTGTTTGATCGCTTCTCATCATTGATCTGTTTCTGCGTACGCGAGTCATCGGAAATGCCCGAACAATGCAGGCAGCAACCTGTATAACAAGACAAGGAAGTCGTTTGCGTGGAAAATATCTCCATTAGAGCTGTTACCGCGTCACCACGTGACGTTTACGTTATTATGTTACGCTTGTTAGTCTAAGGAAAGTGCAGGTTTCATTGGGTTTCCCATTAATACTACTTAATTTTCCATTAAAGTTTCATAGGATTCAGGACTATGTACAAAATGGCTGAAAAGGGTTCATTTTGCCATTTTCTTAACACTACCATTACAACGCGTATTATCACATACAAAACAGTCCATACCTGATGCATTGCTAGACTAATTAGTATCTTCTTTTAAAAAGTAGCATGTATCCACTATGCTTTCTCGGTTCATAATGGCAAAAAATATGTTCAACTTTAATAAATATTGAACAAATATCCGAGTAGTATAGGTCACCACGCCAATTAACAATAACAATCGCGCGACGTGCTGCGGATTCGATCCCCGGATGGGACAAGCATTTGTGTGATCCACAATGGCTTGTTCCAAGTCTGGGTGTTATTTATGTGTATGTGAAATGAATGTTTGTAAAACCCCTGAGATGCAAATTTTGATAATAAAATCTGTATCTTTGTTATCCTCACATAAGTACTTTTATTGCATAATGTAATTTCTAATCATATCAGAGTCCTAATTATGTTAATGACCACAATCAAGCCCAAATGACATGTTGATCAGAAGAACTCGTATTCTCATCTTAACACCCGTTACGAGCAGAGACTTGCAGAAATACACTAACTAATAAAGAAATAAGATTTATAACAGCAACAAACGGTGTAGGATGCTAGTTTAGATTAAGATTGACGTCTCTTGAATATCTTAGAAACTTAAGATTAAGATGGGCAGATTGTCCTCTGCCATTTTCCAATTGGGCCTCTCGACCATTCTATAATTGAACGACAACTAAGCAAGATACTATCTAAAGGCATTAGGTATGATTAGAACTATTAATCTCGCATCCATTTTCCTGCCCGGTGCCCATTTTATATGGAGTCCTGTAAGGTATAATTTTATCTTTATTTCTATGCATTTATCAACAATTTGTTGCTCTTTCTCTTTCTTCATCATTCTTAACCTTAAGCGACTTACTGTCATGCATAGGTTCCTTCTTTGTGGTAACCATGTAAATACTTAGATTATCCGAATTAAGGTTTAAAACGTCTGTGAGATTCGCTGGATTTTATGCCTTCATTACGGTCCATATTGGATCCCGTTTTTGAAAAAGCCTCCCTATTATTTTTCCAATCTTCTCCATCTTTTGTGATTTCCGGCCATATGGTTACCATGTTTCTAATATATAATATACGGCATATCCATTTGATTATTACTACACATATTTTAAACGTGTCTACAATGTCAGTATAATGCGAAACGACATTGAACAATGATCTCACAGTTATTATAATTATTATTATTGAACATCGAACGATTAATTGTAACAAATTACTAAGTGTCAGTCATAATGCTGGCTACATGTGAAAATATAATCTGAAGCTGTTGGCTTATGATAATAGGAACAACGATTTACGAAAATGTACCTTACTACTTTGATTTTAAAGGTTTCGGTCGTCGAAATAATTCTACTGTTCTCCTAACTAGTTAATTGTGATTGCCAACAGTGCCAACATGTTTGTGAGGGTAGATAGAACTTTCAGAACACAATACATAAACGTTGGATCTTTCTTATTTTTTTTTTTTTTTTTTAAAACAGATATTTTGATTAATTCGTCCGTTAGATAATAAAACTTATTAGACACTAGTGGTGTTTTTTTTTCAAAATACGTAAAAACTTTGTTGATTAAGCGAATCAAACTCCAGGGTGGGGGCTAATGATGCCAAGCTTGCGTAAAAAACCCACGAAATTGTGAAAATGAAATCCAATCAAAGTCGTGAGTTTTTGGTTACTTAAAATAAAAAAAAAACGTGTCTCATATTCTGAACAATCTGTGTGACGGACATTAAAAATAATTAATCATCTACTTTTCTCATTCATTTCACAGCCTGGAGATCCCTCTCCAGGCTGTGAAATGAATGTGAGGATGGATTGAATTCGGAAGGCGAAGCGCACTGCAGAGGATAGATCTAGGCTTACAAATAATTGTTATGAACCACTATATTGTTTCGGATTCTGATTTGAAGATAGTTCTTCTGAAGTGAATATATTGATTTGTCTTAAAATCCTTTTAAAACAATGTAGAAGACTTATAGGCTAAACGACCCGCGACCTACAATAGAATCACTCAGTAATGATTTGATTATATCTCTAGAACATGTTATTTTTAACCATTGTAAAAGCTAATAGCATATAACATACAATGTACCATACATCCACATGTCTTATTGTTCGTGATTTTATTTAAATTATGCATAAATGGCGGGTAGGAAATAGTAATTATATTACCGTTCTGTGCTAGACAAGGCCGAATCAATCTGCGGTTACAAACGATCATAATGTTTGATTTGTTATATTATATTACTGCCTTAATGTTGTTAATGTTGTTCCTTTTATTGCTGCATCTCTTTCTAACTAAGGTTATAAGAAAAGGACAATAGATTTTTAGTAGGCCTAAATGAGTGAACTTGTAACTAAATTTATTAATGGTCTTAGGACCTTGAGTTTTGACTTCAAATGGTGTCTAGTGTCTATGTTGTATATTTTTATATAGTGCAGAGTTTGGCGGTCCGAACAAAGTCGAAATGATAAATAATAATTATGAAATAGTATGCAGCTGTCAGTCTGGAGTTTTGTCCTTGGTTGTCAAATATTAATTTGACCGTTGATGATCATTATGTAGTTTCTAATTATGTATGTTATAGACAGATTTGATTAAGGTTAGCTTACGGCGTCCAAAGTTGTGGGCATGGATTTTTTATAGTTGTCTTAGGCACAAAATTTTGAACAAAGTGGTAAAGAAATTGAAAATTATATTCAGTAAACGCCCTGATACGGCGTTTACTCTTGACTGAATTTCAGTTCTAATGCAATTCCAATGCAAAATGGTTATTCATATATCAGGCATACAAACAACACACAGTACAAAAAATACTGTCCATGTTTAGATTCCAATTAGTTCCTTCATATTGTTAGTATCTTTTTTTAAGGAATCTAAATTACGTGTTCGCTAAACTAATATCAATTTTGCATTGGCATTGTATTAGAATTAAAATTAATTAAAGAGTAAGGGAACTGGTAAGGCTGGAAACCGAATCAAATATAGCTTAGGAAAAGGTTAGACAGTAGGTACATAATTGATTCCTAATACTTATGTAAATATTAGTTTCACCTTTCCCTACTAGGAATTAAAATACATTAAGCATAGATTACTTTATTAACATTTTACATACCATTCCTTTGGTAATAGATAGTTAATTAATTATGCAGCTATTTTAAAGATAGGAAGTGAAAATGTCACAGTTACGCTCGTCTTAATTACGTAATGTAATTAGCATACTTGCATATGTTCATTGATTAACGTGTATTTTTAATGGTATAGTTTACAAGCTGGTTCCTTCGCGCCTCCACCCTCCTGAATGTGGGTTATAGCGGCAACGAGTAGCTCTTTTATAGTGCTGGATGCATACCAGCTAAGCATGATGTGTCCAGCGGTACGCTGAACTGGGTATCCTATGTGATACCTTCTTGAATCACTGAGAACACTATTCTTTATTTATTTTATTTTTGGCTTGTTTTCTAATTTAAGAATTGACCAATAAAATTCTCCTTCTTCTTCTTCCTTTTTCCTTTCTTGGGTTTCAAATCAACTCTACTCAGTTTAGTAGCGTATGCGTATCAGTGAAAATTTTAACACGTCTAGGTTTTTAATTGTGGCTGATTATAACTAAAGAAACTACTCCTTAACTAGGGTTTTTCACTGTATTTTGTGTGAATTCAAAGGCACCTGCGCGTATCTATTAAAAGAATTGGAGCTTAATTATAAACTTACTTAAAACGCTGAAGCTTGAGCTTTTAAAAAAGAGCCTAGAAAATAAAAAGTAAGTACAGAAATTATATTATCGACATTATGCAGTCCATTTAACGACATCGTCGAAAAAAATGCTAATACTATTCGATATCCCGCCGCGTGCGCAAGCGATCATTTTTTGTCAGAATCCCTTCTTCCTTTCCTTTCTAACATTCGCAGAGCAAAAGAGATGCAACACGAATGCAACTAAGGACATTGACTGTATATTTTTTATATAGCTGTTACATTAAACCATTTTAAACTTTATTACTAAAGCGTAAAGATTGAAAATTGCAGGGTACCTGGTTGGGTATGCAGATGAAGTTTTTTTAAGGGCCTATACTGATCCTTACACCTGGACGATGCGGGTGTGCGCCCATTGTTATTTTAGGCGACATTTTGTCGTTTGGAACATAATAAACAGATTAATTGTCAAGCTTGGATCCAATTGCGAATATAAAATGATATATTCTCTGAACAAGACGCCTTTCTCTTGCATTGGGACTGTTCCAGACTGGTATTGTAAATTTGTAATGCGGTACATTTTTGTGAGAATCTTCCAGAAATGTATTCAATGAATCAAGTTAAGGAATTTTGACAAAACTCCTGGTATTTTAGAAGATCGGTTTTTCGATTTGAACCTGAAAAAGTAAAAATCTATTCTGATATAGTGAATATCGTGTAGAATCATAGTCGTGTGTAATGGGAGTGAAATTACCCAAAAAATCAGATTGAAATGACTTGCTCATTGCAATCTGAATTTAATGTGATCAATGATCGCTACTTTCAGATATGAATAGGGTTTTGAACTAATGTAACAGTGACTAATACATAGTGGGTTACTTGAGAAAATTATTTTACTTAATTTAAAAATATATATTACAAACTATGTCGAGTTTTTAAAACGGCAGACTATTTACTTTCATATTGAACTAGTTGCAAGCATTTTAATATTGCTAATAGAAAGAGAGAGCTATACAATCAGGTGACGTCACCTCTATAATTCTCCATACTAATCTGGGGCGGTCCCCGTACAAGTCATCGTTTTGCGAAAAAGAGTTAAAACATGCCTCACCTAATAAAAAATCTTTAAAAGCTTATAACTTTTGTATTTGTGTATATATTTTCTATGTTATTTAGCAGTTCTGCTTCAATTTAATACTATAATATTAGAAATATTTGTAATAAATAAATAATTCGATAGTAGTCAAATAGCCTATTGTGTTTTATTACTACTCGACCAGAGACATAAATATCTTTCATTTCCTTAAGCCAGTTACTACAGAACAAAACAGACCACTTTCCTATTCCTGTTGTTTTATACTCTTTATGTCTCTAGGCTATATTTAAGTTAACTAATTCTGATTTATCGATGTTAGACTGAATTGATGGGCTAGGTCAGGACCTGTGACTCATCTACCTTTATATAGAGACACTAGACTTTTAGAGACACTAATTTTAGATTAAATATAAATTATATGAACTAGAAAATTACTGCAGAAAACTAACCCCTGAATACTGAGACGCAAATAAGACGCTCTTAAATGTCTACCTTACCTCTACCTTACACCTTACTGTGACAGAGAGACCTCATGAGAATTAACGGTTTCTTAAAACTCAATCATACACACCCTCACGCACACATACGCCCCCTCATACACACGCTCACTCCCACAAACACACTTCCACGTCCACTCACAAAATACTCCGTTTACCAAATTCCTTTGCTCTTAGTTAAATCTTTTAAAAATAAATTCATTGCACTTTCAAACCATTTTTTTTGCCATGATTTTGTATGCCGATAGAACTTATTTAGTAAAGGTTTTTCGTATCATAGTGACAGCAGAGCACTGACTCCTAAGTCACAGGATCACCTAGTTTAGGAGTCAGGGTTTACTCTATAAGTACATACGAGCTTTAATCACTGAAATTCATGCGACCAAGTTCTTAATCAATGTTGGAAGATGAAGGTTTTTGTATAAATATAGATTTTTTTCAGTATATCCATTTATGAGATAAGAAAAAAATATTAAAATTCCACACACACACTATGTTAGAATATATCTTTAAGTTGTTATATTAGTTTACTACTTTTACCTTTTTATAATTTGTTATTGTATATGTAAGATTTAATGTAAAAATTGAACGTTTCGGTATAAAACTTTTTATTCATTATTTTATTTTATAAAAAGTTTCTAATCCAAACTTGTGTTTAGTATCATAAGTCAGTAGGTATACATGTTACCGAATGAAAGTCATTCAATGACACACATAAAACAAACGTCGAAACTAAAATATATGAAGATTAGTCACTGAACTAGAAAAAATACAGATCGTAATGCATATGTGCAGCAGATAAATTGTTGGATGACATCATAGACAATCGATTACGTTTCGTTGTTCATCTAATCCAACAATTGTGTTTATGATTGATCTATTCGTTTTATTGTCTTCCATAGTCTTTGAGATAGAATGTACTTTACACTGGTTATATCTTAGATGATTTTGTTTGTACATTGTGAGGATTTTACTGGTTTACTTCTTAGCCGATATTTAAAATGTACAGCTGCCCTTGTAAATAAATGCATGATAATCTTATTAATATTATAAATGCGAAAGTTTGGGTGGATGGATGTTTTACTCAATCACGATAAAACAAATGAACGGATTTTAATAAAATTTTGGTACATAGATACTTTATTACCTGGAATAGTGCATAGGCTTTTCAAGATCATCATTATCACAAGTTTTCATCAACTTGCGGGTGAAACCGCGGGACGCTGCTAAAAAATAATTAAAAATTTTAACAATTAAAAGCCAAATTTTAGGAAATTACTGATAACTTTTAAAATTCTGAACAGATCTTCATAAAACATCTAGATCAAGTTAGCTTTCAAGTATAAAATGGACGAACAAAAAGACCATAATCAGACCATTCGTTTAGGAGCTACAATGCCACAGATAGACCGACACGTCAAACTTTTTTTCTTCGGGGATTAAAAATTGCAGTTCCAAATACTGCTAAACTAAACGAGATAAATATAACAAAAACGTACTACCCACAGTTTTGAAGTATTAAGCAAAACTTTTCCCTCCGAATAGCGTATACTTTTAACTTGCAAACAAACTCACTTTTAACGTTTTTAAATAGCTCAAAAAACGAAAGTATTTTTCCCCCTTTCGTAATGTCGACACTTCCTTAGTATTGCAGAGATCTATAAATAAATACAACTGAAGTTTGGAATAAGTAAGAAATTATTGTTTGTTTTGTCAAGTTTTATTTTTTTGTTAAGTTTTAATCAATTGAGTGATTTTATTATTTTAATTTTTGACATCATCTTGACTAGTTTTTAATAAGAAATTCTATTGAATGCATTTTAAATTTAGGGAATGTAATCGTCATGTAAGTCCAAGACCTGAAAACTTGCATCTTTGACCTTCTTTTTCTTCTTTCGTGTCAATAGTTATCTTTAGATCTGACCAGCTCAAAACATAGCCAGATCGATTGCTCTTTGGTTAGCCTCTTTAATATCTTTTGCTGTTCTGCTTCCCGTTTTGTACAGCCTAGGGCACGCAGGAATAATGTAGCTTTGTACTGGTGCTGGCAGAGATTCCTTTAAAAATAAGCAGTTCCTTTGTGTATATCTTTTGTATTATGTTGTTACTGTAAGATTTTGTGTGTGTACATTAATAATTAAATAAATAACTCAAGAACGAGTGAATCGATTTTCATGATCTTTCTTTTGTTGTATTTGCTTCCGTTCCGAATATCAGAATAACTTCAAAGCATGCCTCGCGGGAACGGGAACTACTTAGGCAGGTGAAACCGCGGGCGAAGCAGTACCGATTTCAAATAGCGTTTCTAGTCTAGAAGTCTATGCTCCTAGGAGCATTAGGTTAAACACTAGAAAGTAACATATAAAACCAATATTCGATTCCGTTTTCCCATGGCACTACGATCTTGTCACTTTGTCATGCGCAAGCGACAAGGGCTGTCACCGTTTATAACTCGTTTTACCTTTGTGTGCTAAAAATAAGTGGGCTGACTAGTTTTTGTCTGACTTAAAGGTGACCAAATGCTAAGCGTGTTATTAGGGATTATTGGTTAAAGTTAACAACTTAATACTAAGTTTGTTTTATTTTGAACTAGAGTAATGGTTAGATATGCTGGTGAATTGAAAATTTGTTATTGCCGGAGATTTAAATGCGCTTCTTAAATGGTAGGTAAATAAGAGAGATATTGCCTCTAATTACATGGTTAAACTAAAAATTTATGAAACTAGGTGTTGATTCTTGTTTTTGACTGATATTTATTAGTCATTTAAAAAAAAAAACTATAATTTATTTATTAACAAACTTAACTATATTTTAACCAAAAAACAAAACTAAGCTCATAAATAATAAAAAAAAATGGCGTCAGAAAATTCATCCGCATCGCTGTCGACTGGAAGTGTACCCAAAAGGCTGGCGGCATTGCCACGTTGTATTATCTAGCTTATCCTCTGTCCAAGGTAAAAACCAGCCCTGTTTCCGGTGTTGATTGTTGACAAAATACACATTGGGAAAGTATAGTTTTCTTCTTCTTCTCGGACTTCGTCGGCGTCTAGTCTTAACGGATTTAGCCGAGAACTATATTTTGCATGGAACGACTGCCTGTCTATGCTTCATAGTATAGTAAAAGTACTAAATATTTATTATACTTCTTACAAAATATGTATAACACTATCATTATTATATGATGATACTTATATTCGTCATTGTACGACGCTTCGGGATTGGCGTCCGTAATTTATCCAAAAATAAAACAGACATAAATAATATGTTGTTTCTGAAAGTGTCAACCCTAAGTAGTTTGATGACTTCCAGTTAGTGTGCGAACATGCAGATAGTGTGTGAATTGATAGATTATATTTAATTCAGCTAACTTTCTTTTGTATATCCGTATGAGACAAGTATGTTAGTAAGCAATTGTTTTTTATAACCTATTTATTGAACTACTACACTGGCACTCCCCACTGGCAAAGGTTATTTTATTTATTGTAATATTTTTAGGTCCGGCTGCAAGTTAAATAAATTTGAGTGATTTGTCAACTTGTCCTGAATTCTAACGGCCCATTTAGGACGACTTGCAAAAAGACAAAATAAATAATATTTTCATTCTACAACTCGTCCCACGCTGCTTTTTGTGCGGACAAGTACAATATTTTTACTCGTCTTAATGACTGTACAACACGATAAAATTTTAAGTTTCAAACAAACTGCAAAAAGGGACGATTTGCAGTATAAAAATATAATTTATTTCGGTTTTCTGCAAGTCGTCCTGAATGGGCCGTAGGCATCTGGGACGAGTTGAATAATAACTCATATATTTACCATAATATAAGTAAGTAAATAAACTATTCTGCATATATACATAACAAAAAGTGGCACTACTCTACTTCTTAGCACAATATTTTTAACCTACATCAAACATACAGACGAAAACCGAAACTTCTCCATTTTAGACATCGGTCGGTTAAAAGCGATCACGACCACCACAAATAAACCTATAAATGTTACAGACACAAACCCAGATACTCAAAAAACAATAACCAAACCGGTTTCCATGGCACCCTTACTAGGGGATGGTGTAATAATGGCGAAAGCTGCGTCAATCAAACGGAGTTGTGTATCAAGTGATAAAAAATGCACAGATGTGGACGCCAGACTATTGATTTTTATGTACAGAGAGCAGAAATATTTTTAAGTAATATAATTAAATAAAAAGCATAAAGAACCCGATCGAAGATAATAAAAAAAACATTTATGTTTATATTGAGGGTATGCAGGACTGTGCTAAAAAACTTTTTCTTAGGAAATGACAATATTACCAAAAACGATTTATTAAATACTAGCTGTTTCTCGCCGCTCTGCCCGCGTGGATGTCGGTTATCGCGGCAAAAAGTAGCCTATATTCTTTCTCAGGCTCTAGACTAAATGTGAACCAAATTTCATTTAAATCGGTTCCGTAGTTTCGGAGTGAAAGCGCGATAGACAGAGTTGCTTTCGCATTTATAATATTAATAAGGATGTATGGATTGAGTATACTCTCATAATCAAAGCTAAAATATTATTTACCTATATACGGATAGTTGCCAATTTCTGATTAGTAACATATAAATTATTGTCTAGAAAACACTAATTAATATAAGCATTTTAAGTCGGGAAAAATCAACACGAAAAAATCTCATTTTTCATAATTTATTAACGCGTTTAATAACTTACAAATTATTCAAAGACACTTCAATAAAAAGGTCCTTTTGAACTAACTGTACTGTGTCGACGTTGTGTTGCCGACCGTACTTTTCAATGACACGTAACATTTACACAATGATTTTATTTAGTAGTCACTACTCGCGAGTTCCCTCGCTTGGACGTATCGTACTGTTCCATGTGCATTGTAAATGTGTAGTTCATCAAATAATGTTTAAATTGTGTAACTATTATACTGTGTAATAAGTGAGATAATTTTAACGTGAATTTATAATGTGTTTCGATAGATTGTGAATAAATGATAGTGTTTGAATATTGTTGGATATGAAAGTGATTGGATTGCCCATCGACAATGATAAAGTAAGTTCGATGACCTTAAATAAATATGAATAGTTAGGGTTTTACTTGATAAGAACTTGTTAGACGAATTGAGATTTATATGGATTTTGTTGTGTTATACATAGATATCTTTCTGAATGTATTTCTTCATTAACAGTTTAACAGAGCGTTAATTCATTATTTGATTAATGAATAAAATTATTACTATAACTCGATTAGTTTATTGAAATAAAACTTCTTTTTAAATGGATTCTATCGCGGTTTATTTCGATTTTAGTTCCCGACGATTCGACCCCCTGCAGGTGTCATGGTCACGGGCAGACTGAGGTGGTATTCGATTAGTTTAATAATTATATCAAAACCATAAAAAAACTATTTTATTTTTGCTTTTTTTTAAATATATTTGGCGTCCAGTTTTGCCAGATTCAATTTTAAAATTACAACGTCCGCTACAGCAGTGATGAAACAAGCTCTAGAACAGAGAGAAGGATTAATTCTACCCTTTATAATGCACCCTAAACCACCCCTAACTATATACTTAAATTAGGGGCCAGCTAGTTGTCACCCCTGCAGATCCATCAAAATAATATATACAATACTACTGCGGAATTATTAGCTATCTCGGTTGGCAACTGAGACGATGATCACTGGATACAAAAAACGGTCGAAACACAAATTTCGCGTCGGATAACGTCGGTGATCAACTAAATCTTCTGCATCCTAGTTTGTCACCGAAGTTATCATCGCTTGAGTTGTCAACCGAAATAGCCATAAGCCCGTTAGTCAGTTTATATTGGTCTTTGTCCATATGTGTGGGTAGAACCACTTTATCTAAATCTAGACAGTTCGATGTCTGATGTTGAAATGCGTACATACAATCTTGCTAGCACGTCCTCTAGTGATCGAGTATTGGCAACATCTTTCAATCGAAAATATATTGTAAACCCTTTACTTACAGTTCCATTTTCAATAAACTAAGTACTGCAAAGTGTATAAAACAATAGCAATCAAATGATTTAGCAATAGGCTGAGGTAAACGTTTTAATTATCCATTTTAATCAATAATAATAAAACGATAGTCATATTTTTTAACATCTTATTCAATCAATTTCATTTTCATTTAATATTCCTTAATTAAACTTCAATTTAAAATCTACTTGGGCAATATATACAGACAAAGAGTTCGTTTAAACAAGTAAGGAGGTCGGTAATATTGCAATATAAGTAGGTAGTCCTAGTTAAAGGCACATTGGTTTCCTCGAAGCGATCAAACTGGAGTCGGGGACACTAAGAGCTATACAGAATCATCCCAAGCAGGGCGTTACCCGGCTATTAATCTGCACACAAGTAAACACAGGCATCTCAAACCGAGTCGCCAAGAAGAAAGTATCTACACCTGTCCTTCTCCCACTTTAGGTAGTGACCGGTGTGCGAGCAGGACGGCAATCGAAGGGTCGGAATCAATACCATATGACAGGGGCCGGTGTTTTATTTTGTTGGAGACATCTTTGCGTGTGTTGGTTTAATGTTATGTTTGTGTGAGTGGCTGGACCGCGTACCCTGAACTGTGTCTACATAAATTTTACCCAATGTTCGCTTTTCACATGTTAATTCTAGGATTTCGGATTGCGCTAGTGAAATGCTTTGAATCAGTCTTGTTTCTGAAAGGTATTCGTATTTAATGTTAGGAGAATAATGCAGCAGTGTTTGGATAAGGTTAAATTATATTCAACTAACGCTTAGTTATAATAGATATTATGTTTCACGAAAATTATTTTGATACTCGCTTTGTTTGGTACAGTTGTAGTCTGTAGATGATGTATGATGCCTTCCAAATGTAAAACTTGAATAAGTGCATTAAAATGATTATTTAATTAAATTAATCAATTTCTCCTTCACTATTTTTGTAATCTGTGGTTTACCCTTGTATATCCTCAAATTTACTTGGCTTTCAGAATCTTCTGTGGCAAAATATTTCTCCTAATACCAATTTCTTCCGATCGTACCGAATTCGCGGCTTTTTATTGTTACGGATCAATCCTTCATAAAGGAATCTAACTTGTCTCGCCATCTTTGGTACGGCCTACCACGTCGATGTTTCTTTTCCTTTTTGGTATCCATTCCTTTGTTATCTTTTCTGAGTCGCGAATTCACCTTTTTACTGGAAATTGACCAATTTGCTCATGACTGTTTTTTATGGTGTTCCGAAAGTATAATATATCTACCTACACTAATATTATAAAGAGGAAAGATTTGTATGTATGTGTGTATGTATGTAACGAATAAACTCAAAAACTACAGGGCCAATTTAAAAAAATATTTCACTATTTGAATGCTACATGATTCCATATTAACATAGTATATATAGAATATTTTTTATAGTTGACAATATTTCGACAAAATTGGAGTCCATTTTGATTGGCGTTGCAAATTCAGGATTAATTATAATAAATGTAATTATGTACTTTTTAATAACAAATATTATACATTTAGTCGATTACCGTCAAACTTATACCAATAAGAAAATTTTACGTTTATCACTACTGTTTTGTGGGAACACGGTAACCTTTATCAGAACCAGAAGTTGTTTAAAATATTCAAAAGGAAAATGCAAATTATACCTTCCCCATATAACTCTATATCATTACGAATCTCAGCATTTGGTGTAATTTGGCAGCGGTATTGGAAGGGGTAGCCAGTGTAGCCACCCCTCTCAGGCAAGATTTTACGGGTAACATTTACGAAGCGAGCTATTGTCCAGTGAGTTGTGGTGTAAATAAATTGTATAAATCAATGTTTTTGGTGCGAAATGTGGAATATTTTCGGCTTTGTGTATATTGTTGAGATATTGGAGATTGTGTGTGTGAATATAGTGGGTTTGGAGTGCTATAGAGGTAGGTGTCGAGTTTAAGAGAAAAATAAAATAATTCGTAATTGATTTGAACCGGATATGTGTAATTTGTTTCGATAAAAACGGCCAGGTTTAACCTTTGGTATATTGATCAATGTAGGTAACATATAAAAGTGTGTGTTAACCCTGTAGCAGTCTTTATTCCTTAACTCTTATAGTTTGATAGGACTGCAATCCGACATGTCCCATGTGTTCCATGTCGATTTTGGAAACTTGGTTTTCAATTTTCATAGGGCACTACTATTTTTAAATCGTTGACACATGGTCCGTGCATTCTTGCCTTCCATCGGCCAGAGCAATTACAACGGCATATAATCTTACCAAAGAGAACGATGTAACCCTGTAAATGGATTTTGCATGTCAGTGAAAAAAAGTCATTTCGCTAAATACAGTAAAAATAAAAGCCGATCCCAAAATAATTAGGCAAAGGCTTGCCAGACGAGAGTATACTCTTAAAATAATGACATGCATAGAGTCTCGTATCTATATTATTTATATCGCTGTATTTTGCAGCTGTCAATTATCGGCAAGTTGTTAGCATGTCAATTAAAAAAACATGTTAATATTAAGGTTGCAAGAATTTGCAAGTCAGTGTATAAGATAAGGTCAAGATAAACTGCTTGACTATAAGCGTTACGCTTTGTCTGTCTGTCATAATAGTGACAGACAGACAAAGCGTAACGCTAACGCTAACGTAAAACGTAACTAGTATATTACTACTATAATCAATGCGAAAGTTTGTACCTGTCAAAGAATGTGTAACAGAGTATATGGTACCTATGTTATAACATATATACATATAGCTACGTTCTTCTATTTTGGAAACTAAAGTTTTGTAGGTGTAAAATATATATAAAGTAGGTAATAAAAACGTCACGAGCTCGATTTGGTCAAATTTTTTTACTTTTTTTGCTGCTCCTTAGTGCTGGTTTATTATCTTCATCATCATCCACAGCCTTAATCATTCCACTGCTGGGCATAGGACTCTCCTTTCACGTGCCAGTCTCTCGGGTACTGTGCTAGTCTCATCCAGATTCGAACCGAAACTTTAGTTGCTGGTTCACTTTTTGATTATTATATTCTAGCTATCTTTACCCGAATTTAAGTATATCTTCTCCATTTATAGCCGATATACTATTTCAATCTAAGTTTGGGGTAGATAATCGTATTTTCAGGCATACTGTTTCAATATCAGTTGACCTAAGTTTAGGATCAATACAAGGACCACAAAACCGATAGGGTTGGATGTAGCTCACCTTTACAGGATTATGGCGGAGACTGAGTTATGGGATTATATGGATAGCTTCTGTTACGGAAATTACATCTTGCATCTGCCTGAAAATGCCTCTTGTACTGCAAGCAGACAAGATTAGATAGGTCGTTGGAGAATTAGAAAATCGGAAAATTACAGAGTGATGAAAATATTAATGAGATCAGACCTTAGAGGATAAATAAGAAAACTATAGAATGCGATTAACGGAGTATGAATAGTAAGCACAAACGTCGTCTTTAAGGTCACGTCAAAATAGTGTTAAAAGTTTTATTAAAACTATCTCTAAACCATTTAATTAGTCTATTAATATCGGAAGCATCGGTATTTTCGCATGAACGTCTGTCGTCGCACGGAAAATTAATAAACGAGCGAGTACTTACTGCGGCACAACGGACGGTCTCACGATGCGCGTACTCTATGTTCGCTTATGTATACTCTAAGGATCAGACTAATCAAGTGAGACTAAATTAGAAAGTTATTAAACTTGTGACCTTATCATATTAATGTAAAGATAATAAAATGTAGGATTAATGGCAGTTTTGTGGTGGAGTAAAAACTGGTTTTGTTAAGTTAGGTTAGTTTAAATGCTTGTATTTCAATAAGTTTACTTTTATCAATAAGTAAGCAGATAGGTTAAAGAACAATCATAAATATACAGTCATTATCTTAAAAGCAAATGCATAAGTTTGGTTGCAATATATCTTGATACCAAAGCGTTAGCTGTTGCCGACTTAGTCTGTCGTTCCCAAATGGTTCAGTTTAGACAGACTTAATTCAATTCTATCTCCATTACCTAGAACTACTTCGGAGACTATTGCGATTACAGTCCGATGATTTCTCGGGACACCCGTGTTCTGAAGATAGATGGCTTTCCTGTTTACTTATCAATATTGTTCTGTTACTTCTTCTTCAGTCTTTTTTGACCTTTACTAAAGGGTAACTTCTTTGGTAAGAATATTTCTAAGATTTAATATCATTGACCTATGGATTGTAGAGGTCAGGCAGTAAGTAGCTCGAGAAACTAAAAAACGTCCAAGAAACGTGGAAATGGGATAAAAAAAGTTAATCAGACGCAAACCATCCATATTTTTACCACAACTATAAAACACGTATACTGAACACATTAAATTGACGTGTCGTTCTAACATTGTTCTGGAGTCAGTTAAAAAGAGACACCTATACAACTTGGGGGAGTGAGTGAGATAGCAAATAAAGGGGAGAAAAGCCCCAATAAGGGTGGTTAGCATTGTAAACGATAATTTCCCTGAATAGTAGCGAAGGTAATTTTATTAGGGTGTTTTTGTGTATTTAATTTCTGTATGTGTAGGGCCGTTGCTTGAAATATTGTTTTAATTTATGTTTTGTGTCGGCTTTTGATGTTTTATTTCACGCTTTTTAAGGGTTATGTCATGGTAAACCTTTTACAATGTTTTGTGGTAAAATGTTGAATAAACCACTATATTCAGATTACGACTTTACAAGACTAGGTATGTCTTGTAATAATTCAGTAGTCTGTGTTGACGATGGGACAGTTACAATCTGTTATTTCTATGTTTGTTAAGGCAGTTAATCTCCTTACTTAGTTACTTACTGACAAATATTGTATCTTTTTCTATAAGTTTTATTATTGTTTATATTTTCTACATTGTGCGGTCCGTAGAGCTCATATAGAAACTGCGATAATATGTCTACTAATATTATAAATGCGACAGTAACTCCGTCTGTTTGTCTGTTACGCTTTTACGGCTATACCGTAGAACTGATTTTGATTAAACTTTGTATGGGGTACACTTGGATCCTAAGAAGATACTTTTTGCCGTAATAAAATAACCGACATCCACGCAGTTGGAGCCGCGGGCAACAGCTAGTAGACTAATTATTACTAAGTAGACGCTACAGATTTTATTAGTACCTATGGTGTTATTTTCATTATCAATAATATCAACTGTAACTAATTTACTTTTTTCTTTGTTCCAGTTGAATATCGGATGGCTACAATGTGCTAAGTGACAAAGTGACTTAGTGCCGTGTAGTGTAGTGTAGTGGCAAGTGTCAGTGTTCAACATGAGTGAAGTGACGCAGGCGGAGCCACGGCTCTGAATGATAGCTGACGCTGAAGGTGAGAGCATTTATTTTTTTCTTTCTACCAGAAGAGATGTAAGATAGTCTAGAAAGAGATAGATATAAGACGTCTTTTAAATTAATATACTTATCTTAACCTCTTTCAAGTTATTGTTTAAATAAAAACGGTTTAGTCGCGCATGTTCTCGGGATCGCCGCTAATCATGAGCTGACGCGGCGGCGGCGGTGTCGCGAGTCGAACTGATGTTGGCGGCACCACACCGTGCTGCTTACCGCTTTTAATTTAATCGTATCAACATCAGCTTCTAATAAGGAATTCATGTAAACGATAATGTATCTGCCAGATTAAGGCGCTACACGAATAATTATTTCGTTTGCGAGTAGGCGGTGTCAAGGGAACTGGAGAGCCAATCCGGAAATGTAAGACAAAGATAATACTAGCTGCTTGCTTATGGGATGAAAAGAGCTAAACATATGTCAAGGTCGCGAAATATTGTCTTAGAAATAATAACGTAAGCGACAAAATGGAAAATATCATATTAATCGAATTCTATAGAATGGTATAAAAAATCAATCGACATTAATCTAGATGTAACTATTATGTAGCAAATAGTGTGAAAAAAATATTATTAAGTTAAATAGTTTGTTGGATAAAATAAAAAAAAAGTTTTTATAGAGGTGAGTTCAAAAAATGAAACTATCGAGGAAAGTTTCTTTAATCGTGTAACTGATCGACATTTATTATCATCATATCCTCTTCTATCTAGAAACCAAATTTCAAGTCAATAACTTTTATAGTTGCTAAATAAAAACGATATAAAATTAGCTAAAAAATTTGTTCATCGCCTTAAGGGCTAAGTGCTTCAACATACATTGACATGTCTGTTAACATTAAATATGGCCGCTTGTATGAGATCTTCGTGAATTAACGTAGACGTACGGACTTAACGATAACAGACAGTTTGAAACAACCCACTCTAACTCTAAGAGGAATAAATAAGTGAACTATAGAGTGCGCATATCCAGTATGAACTGTTGGCACCAGTATGAACATGTAAAATCGTAAAATTTGTGTCAAAACAGAGCGCACCGTTTTATTTAAACTATCTCAAAATCTAATATTGCCATAATAATATCGGAACCGTGGATATTTTCGCATAAACATCTGTCGTCTCACGGAAAATCACATAAATCAGTAAACGAGCGTAGTACATTTTAGCTAAACATTTGCTAACGCTTGGCATAAGGTGCTACTAGCGATGCCAACGCTCTATGCTTGTCTATGATTACTCTAAGCCGTAACTCTATTATCAACTTGACAGCAACAGTATCTTACAAATATTACATGCTTATGATTGTGTTTATGTTAAATTAATTACAGTCACAATGTGTACTATTATACCCAGCAACCCACATTATACACAGGACAGCAAACCTAGGCCAAGATAAAAAAAAGTCATTCAAAGAGATCCAAAAAGCCAGAAAATTAACAAAATACCTTCAATAAGTAAGATATCTTATGTAAAAAGACATTTGTCAGCTTTTTAAAGTGGCATAATATGTCATATACGCATTTCTATTCTAGGAATAAAAAAACTCGACTTCCTAAGCTCAAGTCGCTATAAAACAAAGGAAGTGCGTCATTTTAATGGCGAAGAACCGATAGGATGTATTTCAAATGTAATATTGATAACTGTCTGTCCATGTACTCAATTTCGCTAATTAATGGTAATTTAATTATTAACAACAACACTCATTTAAGGTTTAATAAATTGGTTAGTTAATTTTGATATTAATCAGTCTTGCAGAATAGTTTGATATAATATCTGCCATGTAGCCAAATGACATTTCTAAAAACAATAATGATAATATAAATTTAAATATTTAAACTTAATGAACACAAAGCCAGTACAATGGTGGACTAAAACTTGTAGAAATGTCACTTGGCTAGGCAGGGCAGATTAGTTAAGATCATCATCATCATCATCAATTTAAGAGCTAAGCTCTTGTCGGTGCAGCTCCTTCCATTTTCTTCTGTTATGTGCCAGGTCTTGGACCTCTTTATACGTCAAGACTTATTTGTGTGATATAACTGTATCTCGGTCGCCCCCTTCCTCTCTTTTCTTCTATTATATTCTTTATGTAATTGTCACGATGTATGAGATGTCCGTTCAATTTTCCTCTTCTAATATTTATATCATGCAGCAGTTGTCTTTTAGCTTTTATTTTTTGCAAAACCTCCACGTTCATTGCTCCATCCTTCCAGCTTATTCTCTCCATCCGTCTCCAGCACCACATCTCGAAAGATTAAGATAAGTAGGTATACCTAATGATAAATACATTTTTTTTTGGATCATTACATTACAATTTTGTTAAATCTTTTTGGAATAAATACTTATACATAAAAGTACATTGAATCATTGAGTTAAATAAGAAACCACTGACACGTCACATATACCTAACCTACCTAAATTCTTATCTTCAATATTTGCTTTACATTTCAAGTAATTTCAACACATTTTTTTGTACCGGAAGTCTCACGGTTTAGTCAGTTCCTTTCTTCTGTGACATCGACATGACCAGTCAGGATGTAAAGGCAATTACTACTGGTTATGATAAGCAACGCTTGTCAAAACTAGTTTATTATATGATGACAAGTGTGGGCCTGTTTAGTGCCAAATTGCTATTACATCTGGCTTGTCACGAGAAAATCAGGAAGCCTGGATAAAAATATAAAAAAAAATTGTATTGGACAACGTAATTCCTTAGTCCAATCTAGTTAAAATTTTGCATAATTGTTCTATAACAGGATTGATAAAAGACGAGTTTCGTATTTATTGAAACTCATCTCCTAACGGGGTTAAAAAGGAGTTGAAAATTATTTGGGGGGGGGGGGGGGGTGATTTACATCGAAGTGGATATCAATGTGCTTTTGATTTAAATTACATTTGGTGCAATTTAATACTCTTTAAAATTGGACGCGGACGTAGTCGCGGGCAAAAGCTAGTTATCTAAATAATCCCACGTACTTTAATCACAGCAACACAAGGGATACAGCAAGAAATAACCCAACTTTAGCATATCAAACTTTTTGCAAGAAGTTTTCCCACGATACATCTCAGTACGTCGATAAATCGCAAGATAACTTATCAGCAAGTAAGTGCAAGCTTGAAGTCATAATATATTGCAATGACAGTGATGGATTGCTAATCATCTTAGTAAGAGTAACAAAAGATCGCATTAAAGTCTGTTGATGTTTTACATGTGGGAATGTATGTGTACGAAAAGACGTTAATATACAAACTTACGATAAATTTGTAATATAATATAATCTATACTAATATATAAAGCTGAAGAGTTTGTTGTGTGAGCATTATTGGAATCCAGGCTTCCTCACGTTGTTTTCCTTCACCGATTTTGTAAATGATGTCTAAGAATAATTAAGAACGTTAACTTGTCATAATATAAATGCTTTTACTCTTGTTATGGTGAATCATTAGGTACTTATGTTGCTTTGTGAGATGTCTTGCATATTATGCTACTAGCTGTTTCCCGCGGCTCCTCCCGCGTGGATGTCGGTTATCGTAGCCTATGCCCTTTCTTAGGCTCTAAACTATCTGTGTACCAAATTTTATTTAAATCGGTTCAGTACTTTTGGCGTGAAAGCGCGACAGACGGACAGAGTTACTTTCGCATTTATAATGTTAGTAAAGATTGCTATAAATATTCCGACACTCATAGTATAGATATTGTAAACCTTTATTCATCGTCAAACTCCGCATTGATGTAACACCATAGATTTTTTTATATATCACTACAATTTCGTGAGGCCATCTAAGGGTTATAGGACCATTTAATAAGCTGTTACTGCCCACGATTACCTTGGCCAAAAGTAGGAAAAGCGAAGTCTTAATGGCATCCGCTGGTCAATTAGAGTAAGAATTAGAATGTCACGAGTCGTGGGCGGAAGTCTACGAGGTATTTACATAGTGACAAAGTGTACAAAACACACATATACATACCTACATAACACTTTGTAGAGAGAGCACTACTTGAACAACTTAGGTCTTACTTTTGCTTAGCCTTTTTACCCAACTGGCAAGAAAGGGTTATGTTTCGCGCGTATCTATACTAATACTTAATATTCAAACAAACAAACTCTTCAGCTTTATGAAGAGTTTGTTTGTTTGAAGGCGTTAATCTCAGGAACTACTGGTCCGATTTGAAAAATTCTTTCAATGTTGGATAGCCCATTTATTGAGGAAGGCTATAAACTATTAACATTAAGCTTCAACCAACAGGAGCGTAGCATAAATGAAAAAATTAAAAAAACCGTTGAAACTAAAACACGCGGACGAAGTCGCGGGGGACAGCTAGTGTTGAATTATTTTTAGTGTATTTGTAAATTTTTTCATTACATCGTATCTTCAAAACTCCGGGATGGATTTTGACAGTTAAGGTATCATAAATGGTTTACATAAATATATGATACTCTTAGGTATGTTGAAATGTACTTAATTTAGAATGAGAAATGCTAAAATAAATCCATACTAATAGGTATTATAAATGCAAAAGTAACTCTGTCTGTCTGTCTGTTACTCTTTCACGGCACCGATTTTAATGAAACTTGATTTGGGGTAGGTTTGGATGTTGAGATAGGACTTAGGGTACTTTTTGCTGCAATAATCGACACTTGTAGGCGGAGCCACGGGCACAAACATCATAAACTAAACAAAATTACGTGAAAATAATTGAAAATGAATTTACAAGAAACATGCTATCGTTACCGGCATAAAATCAATAACTGCATTGAATATTACATAGGTAATAACGCTGCCATCAAGTATACCTTTGAAATAGAAAAGAAATCATGTTGAGCAAATGTTAGTTTTCCATTTACTGTGAAGTCTACTTTATTGTAACTACATAAAGTTCAGAATACGTTGTTGGAGTTAATTAACGGAGCGAGGTAACAGATCTATTTGAGGACAAGGCTTATTGATCGCCATTTTATCCTTAGCTCCTGTGGGAAGCCGTTTAGATGTAGACTTTGGATTTTTTGTTAAGAAATCTAATCTCATAACTTGAATATTATCGTTTATCGTTACCCGACTTTCAAAAAGGAGGAGGTTCCACTATATTTTTTTTTGTTATTTATCATTTTTCCAAATTTTTTCCTCAATTATAGACCGATTTTATGTATTTTTTTTTCGCAAGGTTATACTACCAGGGTGATCCCATTGTCGCCAAGTCCGGATCTGATGATGGGATCCCAGGGACTTTAAACGGTTCAGTAGATAACTTAACAATTAAGTGAATTTAAAGATAAATTAATAATCCAGTTTACTTTCGCTCATCCTTTGTATAATTGGGACGACAAAGCAAGAAATACACGTGTTTTGTGTCTGCTTCAGTGTTAGTAAGTAAGTAGCATATATGTATAGGTTGCGAAGGTAAATATAATACTAATATGTAGTAAGTACCAGACTGGAACAGGGTATTAACAGAGTAGGTATGTAACTCTTCTTAAAGAGAGAAGCAATTAATAAAAATAAATAAAATTATTCTGATCCTATAACCTAAATCTCCTTGTTCTAATTGACCGTGACTTTATCCAGAGTTATCACGTGATACGGTTATTTGGGAGCTGCGCACTAAATGGACTCGTTTGCATACAATTACACACACAAACCTTTCTTTTGAATCACTATTCATTTGTGAAAACCATATGAAAATCCGTTCAGGAAGGCAGACAGAGGCAGCAGGGGACTTTGTTTTATGTACATAGAAGATTAGCACTTGTAAGGACTTCCCAAGTTCATAGATTTTTTTTTTAAACTCGTGTATATACATAAATTTTCTGTTAAGTCATGGTTTGTTTAACGGTAAACAGAGAGCTAGTCTGTTGACCTGTCGATTACCGTGGTTAATAATATCAAGCTGCTAATTAACGGACAATTAAATACAGTTAAACAAGAAGCAGGCTCAAAGCCATGGAAAAACTATTGTGTTTAGGCCTATAGATGTCATAATACCATACTAAAGACATAAATAACATACATAGAGTCCTTGAAAAAGCTATCCGGTCTTTTAGGGATGTTTTAGACCCTGTAAATACAACGATGGTGGCTCATTTGCTTCTTAAAAAGAAGTTGAATCATATTAAAACAAAAAGGTGGAATGAGTTCAATTCTTAATGTAGTGACACAAACCAGAAAAGACTGAAGACAGTTTGATAAAAACTTTGTCTAGGTAGGACTGTGTGAGACAGTCATTTAAAGATAAAATAGAAACGTTATCATTAAAGCATCATTAATTATATTAAGCCTTCAGTGAATTTTAAATAATGATTAATTAAAAAATATATATATACGACCCGTGCGAATGCGGGGCGTGCAGCTAGTTCTAAGATAAACTTTGGCATAATGGAGACTACTTACTTTTGAATTCCAATTCATTTTAATTTTCAATTTCAATACATTAGCAGAGATATTATTCAGTATTATTAATAAAAAAAACATTAATTCCCATTGGTAATAAGTATTAATATTGTAACAAGAGTAGATATTTGCGTGTACATTTATATCTTACTAGCTGTCCCCCGCGACTTTGTCCGCGTGTTTTATTTTCAACGGTTTTTCATTTTTGCGACATTTTTCATTTATGCTCCGCTCCTATTGGTCGTAGCGTGATGTTATATAGCCTATAGCCTTCCTCAATAAATGAGCTATCCAACACTGAAATAATTTTTCAAATCGGACCAGTACCTAGTTCCTGAGATTAGCGCGTTCAAACAAACAAACAAACTCTTCAGCTTTATAATAGTAGTATAGATAGCAAACTTAACTATAACCACATAAAAAAAACATTTCGTGTATAAATTTACAAGTTGAGCAGTCAAGAAAATCAAGACTTGAAGTAAGAGTATTTTATAGTAGAAATCTAAAGTTCCATAAAATTTTGCTGTCTACAACAAAACTAAATCTAAATCAAATAGTTTCCTAATACGACTAACAACTGTAGCAATATTACGCAAACATTGCCTTTACTTGAGCGAGTAATGTCCTTTCATACGAACAGTAATCAACCGCACGTTTTAAGTAAAAAAACTTACAAAAATCAACCTTAAACTCTTTGTAATAAAGGTGGTATAAATGTCAAAGTGTTACGAGTGATATGGTTGGCCATGGTTTCTCACGGCGTATTAAATCGTTTTCTAATTCTAACCAGTTGTTAAACACGAGTGATCCGCCTCGGGTAAAAGCTGAGACAATGAGAGGTCGCTGACCTGACGACCGGCGTGACCAGCGGGAAACATGTAGGCCCAGATGGGGAAGTAGGCAGAAAGTATCTAGAAGTCTTACGCATGTCTTTAAACATGTGGAGGCTTGTCAGCAACTTTGAGTATATTTTTTTTAATTGTTTATATAATTAGTCTATGAGCCTTCTTTAAAATAATAAAAAAAAATGACAGATTACTGCTTATTTAATGTCATTTGTAAATAGTATTTTAGTCAACTTACTATGTGATTAATTAAAACGAAATATATCTACACTTAGGTAAAAATTCCGCTAAGAAATTGTGTTTTTTTCAAAGAGTATTGATGATAAGTGTTGTCGTTAGATTTATTTACTTAGTTTATGTATAGGTGTAAATGTAATTAACTTAATGTCGCCTAAAATTTGACAAATTGCAAATAAAATTTGACATAAAACAAAAACATAGCTTAAATTTACACTAAATATTTGTGATTTGTATGTTAGTAAAACCCCTTTAAAACTAAAACTAAAACAAGGATTAAATTTCTAAGTGCGGAAGACGTAAAAAAATAAAAAAATAAAATACTATTTTATAATATATGTTTAGTTTGTTTTTATTATTTGTTTAAATTCAAGTAAGTATCTAAGTATATTTTTGTAATTTTAAGTAAATATATTTTCTCGTAAAAACGTAAGTAATACGAAACGCTTGTAAAAAAATATATATCCAAAAATAATAATTTCAACGTTGCTATCTGAACCCACTCAAACACAATTTTTATTCTATTTACTTTTCATTTGACACTCCAAAAATGTTTATCGACACGTTTATGTGTGAATTACTTGTCAAATGATCTTGTTAATAGTAATAAAATATTCGCCAGACTACTATCATTTGATAAGATTGGAATGTAACTCGTATTTGCTTAGGAACGAGACTAAATTGTACAGAAAAGCAGGTTTATTAAATTTAGTAGAGCTATTTAATTGTCCATTTTATTCCTACTACCGTAAGGATGTAATTTCTGTTGTAAATTTGTACATTTTTTTTTCGATCTTTTGTTTCAGAACTAATATATTTGTCTTAATCACAAATGTTCTTTCCATGTGAGGATCGAACTCGCAACAAACACGTCACTTACACACACTTAGTATTTCGTCTTCATTGCAATTTTCATTTGACCTACGTTGTTTTTACAAGGCAACCCTAATGCGATTACATCCGAACTAAAAAACAGTAAAGACTGATTTTTCCAACGCCGTATAGTTTTATCCAAGGAATAATTTTGAATTCTTGACAGTCTTCCATACAAAATCTGACAGATTTCAATTATATTCCATGAATAAAAATATATTTCGTTTTAAAAATTAGCCCTTAGTTACACATCTTTTATGTCAAATTAGCTATTTGTAAGGTACGTATGGTTTACATTATAAATTAATCCAAGTGGGTCAACTTACAAAAGGTATTATTGCTTAATTTTCCGAAATGTATTTCAAAAATTTACAAATGCATCTTACCGTGTCCATTCTGTTCGATAATGTTAATCTTTGTCGTCACAAGATGGACGGTTCATGTATTGTACTAATGGCCACCAAATTCGGTTAGCATGTCTCAGTATAGAGAAATTCGAGCGAGTGGGCGACTCCGTTACAAAATAGTCACAATCGTGTCATTTGACCAGGCATAGAGCGTACACATGTACCTCCTTTGTGGAGAAATCGAGTAACAACTGGATGCAGTATGTTATGAAAGCTTAACTTGCCCTTATTGTATGAAAGTAAAGAATATTTGTATTGTATTTGACATAGAGTTAAACCCACCAGGCCTCAATTGTATTGCTTGGAAAATATAAGAATATGACGTACCTATTATGTACGTACAAACATTATTTATGTTAAGAAAGGTTATTTAAATTATAATTAATATTACTTATTTTCGTTTTATTCGACTTCAAAAAAAGAAGAGGATCTCAACTCGTCAGAATCTTTTTTATTTTTAATGAACCTATGTTCCCCGATTATTTGAAGACGCCTGCACCGATTTCGAAAATTCCTTTTTTGTTTAATGGGTATACTTCTCAGGTGATCCCATGTCCATCAGATCAGGATCTTGAAGAAATCGAGGGAACTTCGATTTAAAGTTGTTTTTTTTGTTATGCTATTGATAAAAAACAACTTAAATTGCACCAGTATAGCCAAAATATCGCTCTGATTCCACGTATTACTACGACACCACTTTATCCTTCCTAATTATTATAAGTGAAGAAAAGGAAACAATCAGAATGAGATATTGTTCACCGTTGTGTCTTGTGGCGTTAGTAAGCTATGACTAACCCACTTAATGGGTTCGTGACGAAAGAAGAGCGTCCTAAGGATTACGTCAGTCCACCATTCACTTTCCACTGACAACTACCATTTGATTCGAATGCTTAACGTTCATAAAATCTTCCTGTTCGTAGCCATTTTTTTTAACCACTCCTGGACTAAGAAATTTAATCGTTTTCGGGGTTTTTACAAACATTTAAATCAAATGCACGAAGTTTTTTTTAAATTTTTCCAAGCTATATTTGGGACGCCTTACAGTAACTGTAAGGCGTCCCAAATATAGCTTGGTTTTTTTTTTTCTGTTTCAGCTGAATACTGTATTTTACTTGAAGCGACTGTCTTTTTACCTAATTAAAACTACCTTCATATCCAAAGTAAGACTGAAATACCTGATGCTATGTACCTAGTTTAAAAACTAGAGATTATCTATAACTAGCGACCCGCTCCGGCTTCGCTTGTATAGACAAAACATGAATTAATTATACAAAAACTTCCTCTTGTATCACTCTATCCATTGATGAAAATCATTTGAAAATCCGTTCGGTAGTTTTTGAGTTAATCGCGTTAAGATTGACATACGAACGCGACAGGAGACTTTGTTTTATAATATGTATTATAGACAGTTCGACTCGCGACAGCTCAGGATTAGGGACTCCTATTGAGTCTGAAACTAGTCGGGCGATCCCGATAATATGCGTGAGTAAACCGTTTTGTTTCAAATAATTATGTATTACAGAAGTTTCAAAAAACCTTAATATTATACATTTATATAGCTATGTTATTGCTCAATTGTCATGGGGTAGTGTATGTATTGAAAATAGACACAATACGAGTAAAGTCGCGAACAAAAGCAAGTCTTTGACATATTAATGATCTTTAATTAAATACAGTATCATTTCTGTCACCTGCTCAATACTGATTATACGACAACCTTTTAATAACTTGTCTTGTTGCGTGACTTTTACGAACTTTCAAGTTTTGAACTGTCGATCTAGATAATTGTGACCTTAAATTATTGTCTTGTTAACTGACATTTAATTTTGTTCTTATTGGGTTGATGACCCCATGACAGTTACAATTTTACACTTACCTTATAAATAATAATCGTATGTATACAGGATGTCCTGTGATAAAGGACACTTAGATCCGAATCACCCCCATGTATGTTCCGCCATTTTTTGTAGTATTCAAGTTATGAGACTTTATCATGATTTCTAAATGAAGTTCGATTTTTATTAATATTTCTACCCAAACTGCCTTGGTGAGTCGCAATACATGGACCATATTTTTTTCTTAAGTAACTAGATAGTGTGCCTAACCGATGTTTAAGCATTTGGATAGGACGTTAGACGTTTAAATCTTGAAGTAAAATCCTTACTAAAATTATAATTGTAGAGGTAACTCTGTCTGTCTGTATCTGTCGCGCTTTCACGCCAAAACTACTGAACCGATTTAAATGAAATTTGCTACACAGGTAGTCTAGAGCCTAAGTAAAGACATGGACTATAGGCCGCGATAACCGACATCCACCCGGGCGGAGCCGCAGGAAACACCTAGTCTTTTATAATCTTGAAATATTACTTTCAGGTTTATTTAAAACAAACGGTTTACTCACGTATATTCTCGGGATCGCCCGACTAGTTTCAGACTCAATAGGAGTCCCTAATCATGAGCTGACGCGGCGGCGGTGGTGTCGCGAGTCGAACTTTACTTTCAGGGGTTATTAATTTACTAAAGCATTTTAGACCCTACGCTTCTCATGTTTTAACTATTTTAAAAACTTTTCCATATGTCCGTAAGCAAAATGAATCGCTTTTTGAATATACGAACCGGCCATTAATAGTATTAAGGTACTTACTAACTGTAATGTAGGTTAAGCTTTTTATTTTTCAATATCCTCTTTATTAAGAATCTATACCATACTAAATAATAAAATTAGTATTTTTTGGCAGACGAAGATCAGTAACACAGACAGATATCTACATAAATACACATGTATTACACTTAATTAATTGTATACGCTTACGAAATAAATATTAATGTTCTGTCATATAAAAACTGACCTAGGTCAACTCATGACTGCTTAAGATTCAATGTCCTCTTTTTCTTTTATATCTATACAAATATACATATTATATAACAAAGTCCTCTGACTGGTCTGTCTGTCTGTTTGTTTGGTTTTCAAAAATACCGAAAAGCACAATATGGTTTTCACTAATGGATAAAGCAATTCAAGAAAAAGGTTTGTGTGTATGACTCATTAATGGGTTCGCTAGTTGAGAAAAATAAAGAACTAGCTGCTTGCCCCGCGGTTCCGCCTTGCTTTTCTTCCAAGGCAAGTAATGTGGTTTTAAATACCCTAAAAGCCTACAACCTTCCTCGAGAAAAGGGGAGCTATCAAATGCCAAACATTTTTTTAAATCCGACTGGTAGTTTCCGAGATTGGCGTGTTCAAACAAACTCATTTGCTTTATTTTTATTAGTATGGTATAATTTAATGCGCTATGAATAAAACAATTTTGTAATAATCAAATGTCATAATGTTAATCACGACGAACGACCATCAAGTTTTTTAATAGTATGTTCGTGAATCGTATCTTTATAACTTTTATTGGTCCAGGACGGAGAAGTTTGGTGATCTGATTCGGAACCACTATTTAGCAAACTTTTTCAAAATAACCTTAGAACTGTCCGAGGGACAAGTAAAATGGGGTGAATAGAATAGGATGACAGGGTAAATAGGTACAAATTTAATTTTTTTTTTTATTTATGTACACGACATATACAATCATCTTAGGAAAAATAATTACAAAGGTATATTTTTGTTTTGGTCTTGCATGTTTTACACAATAAAGGAATTATCACAACACAAACATAATAAGGAACTCTAAACTATTAAATCTATACTAATATTATAAAGCTGAAGAGTTTGTTTGTTTGTTTGTTTGTTTGTTTATTTGTTTGTTTGAACACGCTAATCTCAGGAACTACTGGTTCGAATTGAAAAATTCTTTTTGTATTGGATAGTCCGTTTATTGAGGAAGGCTATAGGCTATATAACATTTCGCTACGACCAATAGGAGCGGAGCATAAATTAAAAATGTTGGAAAAATGAATAACCGTTGAAACTATTATTTTTGCTATTAAAGGATTTCTTTAAATAAAATAGCCCATAAATAAAATTTACACACATTTACTCAACTACATACATACATACACTTACACACACACACTCACATTTAAATACATTTATTCACACACTCACACTTAATTCTTTTTAATTGGAGTTCTGTAAAAATTGAATGTTTATTTTATTTTGTTCTGTATTAGATAATTATAAAATTTTATTTAGAATAGTTTTTTAAGAAGTTGTCTTGCGACTGGTGTAGCCAGTTCGTCCTGTAACTCCCGCATTACAACTTAGGGAGTAGGAATGGCTGAAAACCAGCGCTGTGACGGGTCGTGCTCGTCCTGGTACAGCATTAGCTGAGCCTTCTCCTTTTGCTACCGTTTTCTTACCAACATTTAATAATATGTACCGTGTTTTTGTTTTTTATTTTGGTAGCAATAAATGTCTTTTTATTTTTTTTTTTTTTTTTTTTTACTAAAACACGCGGACAAAGTCGCGGGGGACAGCTAGTAAATTATAAAAATGCTTTTTTATAAATTGAATCGTATTTCTTATAATTTATTCAATAGTATTTTAATATAAAAATATGACAAAAATATGTATAATACTAATAAATAAACACAGGAAGAAACGGTACCAGCAGCGCTGCAGGACCTCAAGACACAGGGACCTTATATTGCGTAGGTCGCCATACAAATAATTAATGTAAAGATGGAGGTAGAACGAGCAACATCAACTGTCAAGACGAATACCACCTCAGTCTACCCGTGACCATGACGTCGGGAACTAAAATCTAAATACAAACCGCGATAAAATCCGTTCAAAAGTAATTTTATTTCAAAGATACAATAGCGGCTATAGTTTGACCTTTAAGATTTACTTATTAACAAGATACGGGAATGAAAATCAACTGCTTTCTACGAAATACATACATGATTTTCGTCCGAATAATCATGAATTAACAAAATTCTGACGTTAAAACCCTGACCTAGGTCAACTGACATACTGGTACTACAGTTGTGCCCCCGTGGGTGGTACCGAAATACCCCCTCCTCCCCCCATCAGCTGAGCGGGGTGTATGAATCACCCTGAGGGTGGGGGGATTCCTTATTGCATTATCCTTGTATGTAACCTTGGGGCTGCAATGAATGAAATTATAGTAAAAGTTGGGAACAGCAGTATTCTTGCCCGAAATGTTATTCTTTGCTTCGGAAAGGTTGAGAATCTTTTTTGCGAAGATTTTTCTGGAATATTTTTGTGCAAGAATACCGTAAATAATAATAAAATTGTAAATTACCTTTCCTTGCCCGTCGGGTAAAAATAAATCCTTATTATGTTACCAATATTGTTCCTAACAGTTTTCAGATTATAGCATACCTTAGCGCAATCATTAATTTAATCACTATACCGCTGGGGGTTTCACAAACATTCAATTTACATACACATAGAACACCCAGACTTGGAACAATGAATTGTGGACCACACAAATCCTTGTTCCATGCGGATATCGAACCCGCAGCTCGTCGCGCGCTGTGGTAATTGGCGTGGTGACCTATACCACTCGGCTATTCTTGCAGCACGATTGTACTTAAGCACAATTTATATAATACAGTTTTTACTTTATTACTTTTGCTAGTATGTGACAAATGTTAGCCCTCTGTATGACAGGAAATGCACAAGGGAAGGTGAGTTTGGTTACACCTGACTAAATATAGAACACCCTGTCAACCCCATTTGGACAACAAAAATAT
Organism: Diachrysia chrysitis; assembly: GCA_932294365.1. Lineage (NCBI taxonomy): Eukaryota > Metazoa > Arthropoda > Insecta > Lepidoptera > Noctuidae > Diachrysia > Diachrysia chrysitis. The sequence goes on from OW028669.1 coordinate 3,251,948, forward strand.
AGACAATAGTATATACCTACCTAATATACTAATAGTTGTGACTCATCTCTGATTCCACCCCTTAAAGGTAAATTATAATCTATACTCTATATTTACTAATATATAAAGCAGAAGAGTTTGTTTGTTTATTTGTTTGTTTGAACGCGCTAATCTTAGGAACTACTGGTCCGATTTGAAAAATTCTTTCAGTGTTAGATAGCCCATTTATTGAGGAAGGCTATAAGCTATATAACATTACGCTGTGACCAAAAGGAGCGGAGTATAAATGAGAAAAAACCGTTGAAACTAAAACACGCGGACAAAGTCGCGGGGAACAGCTAGTATTAAAAACATATGTTCCTACTTATTGTAATAGAATTGAATTTGTCGGCACGGATATCAGAGTGGTAATAGGTCAGCACGCTAATTACCACTGTGCGACGTGCTGCGGGTTCCTCCGCATGGTACAAGCATTTGCGCGGCATATGCTTGTTTTAAGTCAAGGTATTCTTGATGTGATTTGTTTGTTGATAAAACTTTCGCGACACAAGGATTAAATTAAGCGCGGGAGCCGTTTAAAAAAAAGGAAATACGGTCAAATAATACAACCGCGCTCAAAAGGTTCCATTATTTGACATTCTGTAATGTAACATCCTTTGATAACACATTAGGGTTTCGATAAACCATTATGTATTGTTTTTTTTTAATAATTATGTAATTTTTGACGGTACTTCGATACAAAATCTGTGAGACGTCAATTTAATTCCACGAATAAAAATTATCTGGTATTGGAATAAACAGGCCTAAGTTGAATAAATTTTTGTCTCGATATTTTGATTATATTAAGCTACATAATCTACATCATCAATATTAAAAACTGCATAATATTGAGACAATAGTAAAAATGATTGTTTCTCCCCGTGGGAACAGGCGGTTTTACTATGGGCCTCCATTGAGTAGGTACGTGGGGGAGCCACCCCATCGATACACCCCAAGTTTAGCCCTACGTCATGATTGTAATTTTACTAAATACATCGGAAATTCTCATTTACAAATATGAGGAATATGAATGTGAATCTGGGGGCACGGTAGTGCCCCCGCCAAGACGAGCCAAGCGAAGCGCACGGGCACTACCTACCTTTTCTCGAAGCGCTTCGTCGTTTTTTTGAACCCTCATAACTTGGGTTTGGATTATGCTAAATCAACAAAATTTTCGAGATATATTGTCAATAGCGGACTTATTGAACATATTAAGTTTTAATTACATTAGCTTTTATACTTCAGATTTTATTTATATCTAAAAAACGCTAATTTCGTCACTGACTCACTGATGATCATCAAAATTCTTAAGGTATTTCCTAATGTCCTAGAAAGCTGAAATTTTGTATGTAAGCTAGTATTAGCACACAAACAACAAAAAAATTATAAAACTTGTAACTTTCATCCCCCAACCCCTTAAACTAGGGGATGGGAGTTTGTATGAGACCTGTAATTTTAAATTAAATTTTGATGACGCTAGAGGTCTAATCTAATAATCTAAAACTTGGTTCCCCTAGATATATATATGTATAGGCACTCCTTGTAAAAAAAAATAAATAAAAAAAAAAATGTTACAAACAACTTACAAAAAGAAATGAAATCCCACCAAAAACATTTTCATGTAAAATGTTGCCAAGACGAGCCCATATGACTCGCACTGTCAAAAAGTTATCAGATCTCATGTAGAGCCAAGCTTCTAACACTACACGCCCTAACTCTACAAGGCCTAACTTCACAAACTCTACACCTTAGTCAAAATATGTGGCTTGGCCTTTCGGTACTACAAGAACTATTGTATAACACAAAAGTAATGAACAGTGAATTAATTTTTCACCTTACGCCGATGTGAATGTAGCGAAATGGCCAAGCCACATATTTTGACTAAGGTGTAGAGTTTGTGAAGTTAGGCCTTGTAGAGTTAGGGCGTGTAGTGTTAGAAGCTTGGCTCTACATGAGATCTGATAACTTTTTGACAGTGCGAGTCATATGGGCTCGTCTTGGCAACATTTTACATGAAAATGTTTTTGGTGGGATCTATACTTACTAATATATAAAACTGAAGAGTCTGTTTCTTTGTTTGAACGCGCTAATCTCAGGAACTGCTGGTCCGATTTGAAAAAATATTTCAGTGTTGGATAGCCCACTTATTGAGGAAGGCTATAAGCTATATAACATTACGCTGCGACCAAAAGGAGCAGACCTTAAATAAAAATTTTGCAAAAATAAAAAACCGTTGAAACTAAAACACGCGGAAAAAGTCGCGGGGGACAGCTAGTGTGTTATATGCAGAGGAAGACCGAAAAAGAGATGATGGATAGTGTGAAAGATGATATGTGAATGCTGAGATGACGAGTAGTAGAGATGAATGGAAGCAGAATACACATTTAGCTGACCCCAAATTATTGGGAACAGGGTAGGGAGGTGATGATGACGATAGGAATAAGCGAAATATGTCTATTGTATTTCGGTATGGAGTCAAAATACTTGATAACTTGGGGTTTTATTGGTTGATTTGATTTTTAATATATAATAAACGGTACACTTTGTTAAAATAAATTTATTTGATGTATCTTAAAGGGGTAGTTAAAATTTTGAAAAACAAATAGAAATGATTAATATGTAGTCTCGAACTCGACATACGTAAACATAGATAAAGAAAATATATAGGAGACGTAGAAAATGGTACATACATAATTATACAACGTACAAAAACTTTTTATGGAATATAAGTTTATATATGCCCTATAATGCCGTACAATAGTTATAATTTTTGGATATTTTGAGCCTACCCTACCAAATTGCTAAACCAGCCAGTTGCCAGTTGCTAAAATCCGATGAGATTTTTATAAATATGGCACTTAGTATTAACATGCTTGTTTTAAAAACATTTTCGTTTACTCTCTCCCTTAAGACAAAATACGCGATATAACCTTGACCCTGTTAAAATAATTTATTCCAAACGAACCAAAGTTATTTTATAAAATCAAAAACAGGTTTCGTACAGCAAAAAATATATTGAAACATTTTCAAATACTTGTAAGTTGTTGGGTAACGATTTGGTATTTTCGATTGAATATCTTGTAACCAAAATATGGTAATTACTTTGGGAAAATGTACTCTACCACTTTGGAATTAAGGTGATGTTAATTTCAAGGTGTTTCTACTGTGTGGTTCATTGTTTCCATAAGCCCTGTATTTATTTAGGAAGGGGTATTTAGGGCAAATAATATTTATTGAATTTCTTGACGGGCCTGTTGGTCTAGTGGTTAGTGACACTGACTGCTAAACCTGAGGGCGTGGGTTTGATTCCCACCTTAACAAATCTTTGTGTGATGAGCATGATTGTTTGTTCTGTCTGGGTGTAATTCATCAGTAATATGTATGTATGTATATACACAATATAAGTATGTTTATCAGTTGTCTGGTTTGGTTGCCGTAAATCAGGTGATTTTACATGTTCATAGTAGTGCCAACAGTTCATACTCGATATGCGCACTCTATAGTTTACTTATTTATTCCTCTAAGGCCCTGCCCGCCTAGCCAAGTCACATACCGTAAGCGTTAACACCGATCGAATCGCACAAATGTATGGAAGTGACAAGTCTTAAGCCACGTGACATATCGAAAAGAAATGTCATTTCCATACATTTAATGTCATTTAAGCGATTTCTACCATAGTTGACGCGTCGAAATTTCACTTGGGGACAGGGGTTGTTTTGTTGATTAAAGACTCTAATTGAGTTATACTATGCTTGTTTTCTATCATTAATTTAAGGTGGAAGCGTCAGGTTAGCCCACGAAATTCAAATTTACTGACGTTTGTTGCAATTTGTCGGTCAGTTTTAGGCTGTTTTTTGAACAAAATACAATTCGCGGGCGTTATACTTTTGTATTTACAGAATTAAGTTCATAAAATCTTATTGTATGATATTTCATGACAAACTCATTTAATCGGATATCTGTAACTGACCGGCAAATTTCCAAAATCGTAAAAAAAATTTAAATCGTTGTCTACCCTGCACTTCTACCTTAAGAAGGAACTGTATAGAAGAGGACGATGTTAAATAGTAATCATATACCATCGGGTAAAATAAAAGAAACTAATCTAATTAAACATAAACCTAAAATATGGCATCAAAAAATTCGTCCACATCGCTGTCCACTGGGAGTGTTCCCAAAAGGCTGGCGGCATTGCCACGTTGTATGGCAATGCTTATACTCTGTCCAAGGTAAAAGCCAGCCCTTGGATCGCGAAGTGTCAACGAGGCGTTTGGCTAGATCTTTAAAAAGCATATATTTTATTATTTCTTTTGTATGTATATATAGTTAAGATTATTTGAAATAAAATGATATTTGACTTTTCATATTGTACTAAATAATATCATCAAGTTTGTGAACTTGACTCCTAAATGATTGATGACGTAGTTCCTGAGGGTAATGACATTTATTCCCCTTGATATCTTTATAAGTATACTGCTAAACACGTGCTCTAAATATAGATTTATGTGTATAACTTTACTGTAAACTGATGTTTTAGTACATTTAAATACTGTCAAAAGTATGACGGTGTGGTTAATTATGGCCGCAGTTAATCCAAATTTTATGCAATTAAATGAATACTTTTGGTAAACACAGGTGCTTATTTTGAATTGTTTTTTACTTAAAAATTGTACTAATACGGACTTACTGCCTTTAGGCATTATATTTTAGTCGACCTTTATTGTAGAAAGAGATAAATACATAAATCCTTGACGACCTTCGTAGTCCAGTAGGGTAACACCAGTTTTCAAGGTGTCTGCAGCTCTGAAGTCCCGGGATTGACTCCTTGACGGGTCAATGTAAAAAAAAAAAAATTTTTTATACTTTAACCAGTGTATTCTAGATTCCGCGTCACATAAAAATATAGCCTATGTCCTTTCTCAGGCTCTAGACTGTCTGTGTCCGAAATTTCATTTAAATCCGTTCAGTAGTTTTGGCGTAAAAGCGCGACAGACAGACAGAGTTACTTTCGAAAATTTAGGTGGGTGTAACAAATTGTTGTTCCAGAAATCCACGCAAGTTAAACGATTATTGTGTTTCGAAAAATAATGTAATATTGTTGTTGTTCCAGGCGTGTTATGGATAAGGAAGGGCCGGATGGGGGCGACGCGGCAGGGAAGGCGCCGCCCGATGGCCTGCTCGATGCCGCTAACTTATTTGGTGGTAAGTCACAGTATATTCCATTAAATATTGGTATTTTTTTGGTGTGAAACCTCCAAAAGGTAGTCGGTTAAAAAGGGATTTATTAGACTGGAGGAGTGTTTCGTCAACTGTTCCTACATGCCTACGGCCCATTTAGGACGACTTGCAGAAAATCAAAATAAATAATAATTTTCTTTCTGCAACTCATCCAACGTTGCTTTTTGTGTGGAACTTTAAACTTTATCAACGTTTGGTCACACCCAGTTACAGTCAGTAAGACAGTTGATAAAGTTTAAATTTCCACTCAAAACCCTTAAGGCAAGTTATGTTAAGTTAAATAACCTATAACCTTCCTCGATAATTGGGCTATCAAATGCAAAAAGATTTTTTGAAGACCGCCTGGTCGTTTCAGAGATTTGCGCGTTAATACAACAATACTCTTTTGCTTTATTATATTAATTAATTAGTATAGATTTAATGTGTTCTCGTGTTTTGGACTTATACTTCCATTTATCTTTAATCATTGTTGGTTAATCCCGATAAATTAAAATAAACACCTAAAATCTTTTTGTATAACTAAACGCATGACAAATACTTACAAAAAAACCCGCATCGCGTCCATATTATTGATTAGTACAATTCCAACTAATTCAATAAACGATTCGCTTAGAATGCGACATACCTACCTATTCCTAACCCCACAACTAACTTCCTTGGCGTTGGAAACGTTCTCATGGTAAACTTGAACAGAATTCATTATTACCACTTTATTACCGGGTTTTTCCATGTAATTACCATAGGCTGAATACGTAGAAAAGTATTGGACTATTGGTATCGTCGAATAGGGTTAACATAGGTAAATTACGGGAAACAGTCGATTGGTATGTAATTACTTGACAAATAACTGCAGGGTATTTAAGGGTTTTGACTTCAAATGAAAATACTATGCATGTGTTATATGCATAACTTGTGTTTTGTGCATGACATGTGAAATGGATAGGTAATATACTAATACAGACCTATAAATGTCCCACTGCTGGGCACAGGCTTTTCTCATATAGATTAGGAATGAGCATTGATCACCACGCATGCTTACTGCGGGTTGGCAAATTCTGATTAAATTTATTTTAAATCTAGGTTCCTCTCGTTTTTTTTTTTATTGACCGATTGCCAATGATGTCTTAGAATATTATGAAAGTAGGTACGTATAATTTTATTAAAGTCACATGAGTACTTGACTGAAAAGGGTTAGAACATGCAACCTTGTGCACACTAATCCATAGGATAGGTAAAGTAAATAGGCAAAGTGGGTGTCAATAATCGCCGGTAAAAGAGACCTATGTTCTTTATTATATAGCTTACTTATTTGGTACTTGCCCATAGTGGTTTCGAACCTGCAACCTCGTGCATACAAATCCATTCGTTGAACCGCTAGTCCACCACGGCATTATGACGTAAATACAATAACCCTCATTATTAAATTAAATGCACAGCCAAAGTCTTTAGCTAGATTGTAAGTAATAAAATACACAATTACTCGGAAACTGTCCATGTTATAATAACTATGTGCGTATAACAACAGGCATTGTTATACGTCAAGTAACATCATGTTATACTTGTGATAATCGAGTGGTTTACTAACTTCGAGAAGATTAAGTTGTAGGGAACTGTGACCTACTTGCATAACTTGAAGTACCTGAAGATAAATTTCCATGTTATGCGTTTTCGTTACTAATGCCTATCTTCTAGCACTATCATAGTATAAGTTCGAAGTATCAATAATATTATTATCTTTAAGAAGCGACAATAGGCATGTTTCCTATTTTTTTTTTAATGTCCGCCTTGTAGATTAATGAATTTTATTGGACACGTATTTTTTCTTTTTTCCTGCAAACAAAAAATGAACAAAATACAGAGAACGCAAATTACGCGTGACGTCACTCCTCGCTACAATTTTTACCAAGGCGTGGCGTCATAAGCCCCCACTCTGAAACTTTAAAGCGCTGTATCTTTGTAAGTTTTTATTGTTTTGATAAAAGAAAAAATACGTGTCTAATATTTTTTTATTATCTAACTGACGTACTAAATAGATTTTAACTTTTCATACCCAGGAAACATCCCTATTGTTCTATTAATTGTTTAAATGTGGACAACATGACATACCTCTGAACCCGAAGTAAGTAGTTAACCTATGGAGTATCTTGCCGGTTAGCTCATAAAATCAGAAGTAAATAAGAATAGAATATCATTTACTACATTTACAATTTATAGAATGATTCACATATACTACCGTATCCGGTGTAGAAATATTACAATTAGAATAATAAGAAAATAACTACGATGGCAGTAAAAATGATTATTCTATTTATGTTTATTATACCTATCTATTTGGATATTCAGTTTAATCAAGACACGTTCCTTCGTAAATAATAGGGGAGCGGACTACTTTTTTTATTTACACGTCACATATTATAAAAATATTAGACACGTATTTTTTTTTTTTAATTAAGCAAATATGAGGAAGATACTGTGAATGGAAATGTCGCGAGACGTCACAAGCCCCCACTCCAGAACTCTAAAGCGCTTTAACTTTGTAATTTTTAATTGATTTGATAAAAGAAAAAATACGCCTTTTTTATTTATCTTGTGGACTAAATAGATATTTTATTTTCATACCGAGTCCGATCCTGATACTCAGTGCTTTTACTACGTTCCTGTCTCTGCATCACCCTAAGGACGACTGGTAGAGAATGCCTTCTGACATTAAGTCCGCCTGTGTACCATACAGTGCATGAAGTATTAAATAAATTATATATAAAATTCCTTGGTATTTGCCTAGCTTCCAATTCCAACCCTCTTGCTATGCAAGTTATGTTATGAGGCTATGCTCCTGTGGTTTTTAACATATTACGAGATGGGGTTATGACCTAAAAACTGTCCGTTTGACGTCGGAAGTAGATAGAAAGGCTCAGAGATGAGTGGGCTTTAATTAAGGCTTCAGCTTATTAACCTCATCAAAATATAGGTTACTTTAAAATGTGTCGCTTTAAATGTTCTCTGCTGGTTATAATATACTATGACTGAAAATGACATGATTTGAGCGTTGACCTCGTTTTTCCTAAAACATTTTCATCAGATCCTGATCTGACGACCATGGGACCACCTCAAAATAAAAAAAAACACAAAATATTTATATTTTGAGTAGGCCTTTTCAGGCACTTTCAGAACGTTAAATGACTCTAGTTGCGCGGTTTTAAAATGTCACTCCTATGGAAAAGAACCGGCAAGATAGATTATAGGTTATATTATAGACAACTCTTTTAAAAAAAACCTGGGAAGTATACCTTTTTTTTTTCATCTCAAAAAAATCCTAAAGCGACTAAAGAACTTTTTAAACCAAAAAATAACCAAATACGTCCGGGTGGCGTCTTCAAGTAAACGGGTAATTAAGAAGCTTGCTTTTTTTAAGTCGGTTAAAAATACATAAGCTAAATAAGTATATATTTTCGCCACAAACTCAATTCGACGCGGGCGGTACCATAATTTAGGTAGTAGTTCCACTACGGGACACTTCTATCTAAACTAGGGCCAGTCTTTCCAGTATCAGTTTATTTTACTGAGGTCATAAAACGTAGAACGCCACTCCCAAATCCTGTACTAACACAGAATAATTAATAATACTGGGTACAGAAGATTCACCTCGCGAAAACAATATATAAATAGCGACTCTAGCTGAGATGTAACAAAGTGCAATTCAGCTCGCATAATCGCTTAATGCCAAACGCGATATTTACTTAAACATTGCCGCTCCGTCTAACGTGTAACTCTGTCTGGCCCGGCACGTTAGGGTTGAAGACTTGTCGCTTGTGACATATCTAATAATAGAATTATGCGCTCGGCGGCTAGTAGCAACCTACCGCCATTCGCCTGCACGGGAGGCGCGCCAACCGAACGTATCTAAACTGCGGAGTTAAACCCCTGTATTACTACTGTATTTCTTACTCAACTATTAACATTCTGTATCTGTTGGTTCTGTATATCTAGTTACTTATAAAGGTTACTAGCGGCTCGCCCCGGCTTCGAAAGGGTGACATTTATTTTTCATGAAAAAGTAGTTATTGACTTAACTGTAATAGTTAGACACATAGTACCTTAGACTTTTTTGTAGACATTGATGTCTTCTATAAAACTGTAGTACATCACTTTGGACTATTGTCAATAGTTTCAGCAGCGTACGCGGTATAAGGATTTTTGCAGTGTTTTTTTTTCACACCTTGAGTTACATAATCGTAGTTTCCGTATGAAAACTTCGATTTCATACGGATTCCCAAATTTTTTCAAAATATTCTATAGCCTATATTAATCCGGAATAATGTAGCATTCAAATGGTGAAAGAATTTTTGACATCGGCCCAGTAGTTTTTGAATATTTTCGTTACATACATACACACATACATACAAATCTTTCCACTTTATAATATTGGTATAGATACCAAAGGGTTCATAACCTATAAGGTGTTCATCCCAATTAAAAAGTACCAGTCACTCACTACTGCAGGACAGTCCTATGGGACAGTAAAGGATCAAGTACTATAGTGACACCCTGCATTCGCGTGATATTAAACCATATAAGCTAACTCGTCGAGTTCGCTGACCTCGACAAGAGTTCTACCAACATAACATTGCAGTCGTGTTCACTCTTATGTGCGCGGAAATAGAACTGAATGTCGCTTGTGTTGTGGTTTTTTGGTGGTTTTAAGTTGGTTTTCTTTTTGTTAAGTGTTGTGGTAAATGATTTTTAAACCCTTATGAGAATGAGGGTTGTTTTAGGTGATAAGGAACTTTTTAAAAAGGTTGTATCTTAGTGACATATTTGATTATACTTTGTCGGTTTAAGTAATTTATGAATGTTAGTAAATAATCTTTAGATATCTGTTAGTCATTGAGTGTACATAATGCGTACATTTATTTTAACATACTTGTCAAGAGTATCTATCAAAACTTAAAAAGTAATTATATTATACACTAGCTGTCCCCCGCGACTTTGTCCGCGTGTTTTAGTTTCAACGGTTTTTCATTTATGCTCCGCTCCTTTTGGTCGCTGCGTAATGTTATAGTTATAGCGTTCCTCAATAAATGGACTTAGATCCAACAATGAAATAATTTTTTAATCGGACTAGTAGTTCCTGAGATTAGCGCGTTCAAACAAACTCTTCAGCTTTATATATTAGTATAGATTAACATACATAAGTAGGTACGTAAAAAGTTAGCAAGAGGAGTATGCTGTCTAATGTAACATTAAAAGTACAAAAAAGTAATATCATAAAACATTTTACCCATTTTAACATGGAACCCAAAATCCCACACACACTTTTTATTATTTTTTAGTTCAGTATTTGGTTATGGTGTAAGGTTATATGTGCGTTTAATATCGGACGGGATAGTGGTCAAAATAATTTATGATCACATACAGTGTACCACACAAGTGTTGAGTATGAAGTAGGGATGTTATGGAGCTCCATAACCGAAACTATCGAATATCCGAATTTAAAAAAAATATCTGTAACGGTAACTGCTAATATATTAGGTAGTATTGCAGCATTAATGTCAGTAAAAATGTGTTTTATTATTATTGTATATAAGTTTGTATAATTTCGGATATGGACAAAGTTTAAATGGAAGACGTTATGTAAGGTTTTCGTCGGCTGTTTATTATTTCATACTTAATAATAAGTAGTTTGTTCAAATAATTACGTATGCGACTGATTTTGGTGACAAATGATAAACGTACAAATAAATTGTCTATGGAAAACTTGAATTAAGTTAATAAGGCTAAAAGTCAATTAATTACTTAAGTATTTGTATCTTTTAATATTGCTTAAAAATTTCATGTCCCATACGAAATGATGTCATATCCGTACCGTAACCGAAACCGATATAATATTATTCATATATCCGTATTCATATCCGAAATATCCGTATGCATATCCATAACATCCCTAGTATGAACCATGTACCCACCACTTTTGACAAGAACGGCTTTATTTGAAAGCAATAAGGTTGATTATTGTGATTCATTGTTATAAATAAAATGAAGTCAACCGTACATGGACCTGCGCACGAGTGTCCGGTTTAGAATAGGCTTATTATACTGTTTTCGTGGGTGTCTTATGGCCAGTTCCTACATTCAAGAAACGTTTCGTTTTGCTAACAGACTGTAGACTTTTTTTTTTTTTTCATTTTTTTTAAAGAGATTTACGCAGATAGCCGAGCGCAGACTTTGACTGCTTCACCGGACTTTTGGCGAGAACCTTAAGGGCCTCCAGCCAGAGCTACAGACTGTAGAACTTTCTTCGTTTAACTTGGAAAATTGTACCGTGCGTCCGTAGGCAAAACGAATCGAAGGGTTTAAAGGTTACGAAGTTGTGAAGGTTTAAGATGTTATACGTCATCGACACTGTCTTAAAGGCTCAAGATCTTTTAAAATAATTTAGCGACTTTTCAACCTACTTTAAAAGCAGGAGGATCTCAATTCGACGGTATTTTTCTTTATGCATGTTACACGATATCACCGGCAATTGTGGATCGAAATTAAAAAATATTTCTTCATCGATAGGGTAACTTCAGAGGTGGTCCCTTATCAATATCATTGTAGTCGGTTGCATTTGACATTTATGGGTAATCGATTATTATATACCATCTATGCCATATATACTTTTACCAATAAAATAAAGCTAAAGAGTTTATTTTCTTGAACGCGCTAATCTCTAAAACTACTAGTCGGATTTGACATAATCTTTTTGCATTTGATAGCCTAATTCTCGAGAAAGGTTTATAAGGCTACAAACTAGCTGTTTCTCGCGGCTCCGCCCGCGTTGATATCGGCTATCGCGGCTAAAAGTAGCCTATATCCTCTCTCAAGCTCTAGCCTAACTTTGTACCAAATTTCATTTAAATCGGTTCAGTAGCTTTTGCGTGAAAGCGTAACGGACAGACAGACAGAGTTACTTTCGCATTTATAATATTCGTAAGGATTTGACATCATGTTAATTGCCTTTGGAGAAAAGCAAGGCGAGTGAAACTGCGGGTTACAGTTAGTGTGCGATATTATCTAAATACTAAACCACTATTCTATAAAGTACATTAAACTGTATGAAATGTGATTCATATGAAGTTTTTAGCTCTTATGGTGCCTAAAGCCCGCTCCATGGCGCTCAATATCGCAGATCACTCCGCACCCCCGAACGTGGCAAGCTACTCGTCCGTGATACCGCAGCGCGACTGCCCCTGTCCGTTGCAATCTGCAAGTCGAAATATACCCTAAGTCAGTTAAAATTGATTCTCAACACTCACTGCGCGGTGCGTGGGAGTCCGTGGTCATCTGTCGTGCGGGGTAATCCGTGATATCGCGCACCGTGGGAAGCCGGCCTAACATCGCAGTGCATAATAAGTAGCGACAGTTAGCAAGAATCAAGTCACATGGAACTAGTTCTAACTACATTCCTATAGCTAACGAGAAAGTTTCTTTGTTTTTCTAGCATTCTTTAAAATCATGTTTTTTGTAAGTACAGCGGTTCAGCTGTTTAGTAGGAAAAGTGTAACAGACAGACAGAGTTACTTTCGTATTTGTATGGATGATTAATTTCTAAGTGTTAGTTTATGTGTGCTCGGCAGTGTAAAGGTTTTATTTATAAATAAATCCGGATGACGTGTTTCTTATATCGACTTGTAAAACTATTTTGATGATGTATCTGTTTCTTGATGTGAATGTTTGTGACTATATTCGTCCGTCAGTTCGATAAAAAATTTTAGAAGCGTATTGCTTTCTGAGGTTTACGCGAATATTAGACACTAGCTGTCCCCCGCGACTTTGTTCGCGTGTTTTAGTTTCAACGGTTTTTCATTTTTGCAACATTTTTCATTTATGCTCCGCTCCTATTGTTCGTAGCGTGATGTTATATAGCCTATAGCCTTCCTCAATAAACGGACTATCCAATACAAAAAGAATTTTTCAATTCGAACCAGTAGTTCCTGAGATTAGCGCGTTCAAACAAACAAACAAACTCTTCAGCTTTATAATATTAGTATAGATTAAAATAAAACTACTTGAACGGATTCTATCGCGGTTTGTAGTAGTTCATATTTTGTAGTGCACATATGTTTTGCTTTTTTAAAATGAGGTAACACTAAGTAGATAAAGCCAATAAAAGTTCAGGAGTAGTGGCTAATGACATCATGCTCGCGAACAAAATGCACGAAATTGTGACGTAATGCGAAATTTTCAATCAACGTATCGTTGTGAGTTTTTGGTTAGGAAATATGTGTCTAATATTTTTTAATAATCTTTCAGACGGACAGAAATCAAATTATCTACTACATTTAAAGAATGGTGATAGCTAGATTGTGGCTACGTTAATCCAGTCTTTTCTTTTCAAATGCAGCTTTTTTTCCTAATCCATTCTAATATTATAAATACGAAAGTAATTCTGTATCTCTGTCTTTTAAGCTTTCACGGCTTAACCCGATTTGATTTGATTTGCTTAATCCCAACTAAGGACATAGGCCGCGATAACCGACACACATGCGGGCGAAACCGCGGGCAACAACTAGTATTATATATGCGAAAGTAATTCTGTCTGTCTGTTACGTTTTCAGAGCTAAACCTATTTTGGGTGATAACCGACTCTAACACGGACGGAGCCTCGGTCAACAGCTATAGTAGTGTTGACTGGCTGGCTCTCAGAATGTCTACTAAAGTAATAGTTTATGAAATATACAATAGAGATAAAATCTCGTAAAATAAAATAACTTTTGACTTACAACGGAATACTAAAACGCAACTTAATTTTAAGACGTTATTAAATGTATATCTGTCGCTACTTTACACCTTAAAGTGACAGAGACAGCATGAGATTTAACGGCGACTTAAAACTGATTGTCGTTTCTATATTCGGCCATTAGACCCTCGAAATAAACCCACTCCATTACCCAAATACCGCACCGTTATTAAGTTATTTCTCAAAAACTGTAGTGACTCATACAGTGCGATGATTATGATTTATAGTTGCATGAGAATGACTAGCCTGTCTGAGAGCTACTGTATAGGTTAGACAGAAGTTTAAAAAGGTTTTGAATTAGCCTACTTGTGTGCAATATCAAATTTCGTGGGGAGTTATTTGTAATTATTTAAAACATAACGGTTTACTCGCATATTCTTGGGATCGCCCGACTAGTTTCAGACTCAATAGGAGTCCCTAGTCTTGAGAAGACGCGGCGGGGCGATGGTAATAAATATCGCGACACGACACGTTATGTTCTAAATAATATTATGTTTTGTATTTTTTTTTAAAGGAAGTTCCTAGCAAATGTTTACCTGTGCCTGTGCATTTAAATTCTAATACAATGCAATACGTAATTGTTATTTATTTAGCAGGCACACTAACAACACTAAATGTGTTTTATATTATTTACTTAAAAGGTGACTCCTATGTAAGATACATTGTAGTAGTTGTAAGTTACTGAAATAAAGATTTATATTAAATGATTAAATTCCAGTCAGTTCCTTCAATTGACAGCATTTTTTTTTAAGAAAACTTAATTTCTTTTTCGTTTTGCTCAGAAAATCCAACAGTCCGTTAACAAAACAAATCGTTTTTTGAAAATAGGAATTATACATTAATTCGCCGGAATTTTTATTTGTAAAATAAGTCGCAAACTTATTACCACAGAGCACCGAAAGTCTCTTTTACAACCTTTGATATACTGTTTGTACTGTATGTACCTTAAACAGTCCACTGATTTTATTGAACTTTTCAGAAAAACATACAAAAATAAAAGTATTATTACAGAAAAGTTAAGTCCTCCTTTTAAGTATAATACAATAACTTAGCAATACATGTGCTAGGAGGACCCGCCCTCCAATAACAAATTATAAAAAGGTAAAATTGGTGAAACTAAATACAATACTTATCGATTGAAGAGTTGGTTATACTTGACATTCTGTCTTATAACTTTATAGTGTATAACAAGTGTTATAAAGTAATAATCATGATCACATTAGTAATCATTCTGGGTGCCTCCTAAATAATACACTTAGTGAAGTAAATTTATATCAGTTCTTTAGATAATGTACAATACTTGTGAGAACTAAGATTAATGCTTACTTACTAATGGCCGAATACTCAAACGCCACTCAATTTTAAGGCACTGTTATTCTGCCTTACACTTTGAAGAGTTGTGTAGCGATAAATAAATAGATTTTCAAAAACGTCATTTATTTAAATTTAATTTGAGTATACTGGGGTATAATGATAAAGGATTGTAAATCTTTACCGTAAAATACATTATCATGATCCTTGAAAGACAAATTGTAATTCGTTTAACACTCCGCGAGTAAAAAATCCGCTGGTTTGCAACAACAAGCTTATAGTCTGTGATTGGTGGAAATTGACAACAGATAGACTGCAAGACTGACAAACTTAGCGGATTTTTTACTCGCGGTCGCCTCCATTTGTGGTATACATTAATAATTAATATCTAGTCTACTTTAAAATCGTCATTATTTTAACTACCGTGTTTTCCTGTCCTTCTTCCGATCAAATGCCAATCCTTTATAATTACAAGTCTTTATAAGTCTTTATAAGTCTCTGATCTTAGCGATGTATCGTCTTACCATCTCTGCCTATAATGGTCTATTGCTGGTCGGAGGCTACTCCACCCCTTTCCTGTTTTTTCTAAAACCCCTGTTCTTGGCGATGTGTGATTCTTAATTAAGTAATTTAATTTGTGTTCCAGCATACTGGGGCCGCGATGGCAGCGGCGGGAGCGCGGCGGCGGCGCAGGCTGCGCAGGCGCAGGCGGCTCTGTTCGGCTTCGGGTCCCGCTACCCGCCGCCCACCACGCTGGGGGTGGCAGCCAACCAGGCCGCCTCGCTCGGTCTGCACCCAGCTGCCAGTAAGTACCAAGGTACATACAGTTTGTTGACAACTATTTTATAATAGTTACTAGATATATACATATATGTTGAATGCACTAAATCAGCTGTATTAACATGAGGATTTCGGAGACGTTCGACTAGTTTGGGGCCCAAACTCAGTCCTTAAGAGGGGACGCGACTGGATCTTTCTCCAATCAAACGTATTCCGCTGTTTTCTTCATGGAAAATGCTTCTAGAGCAATGGTATTTTTCCAAAAGATCTATGTTTACTTAATGCGTACTCCTATTAGTTCGTTTTTTACAAAACATAATTACATGAAGAAATATGATCCTCAAAAATTTGCCCGTTTTTACCGCCGTGTTCCGAAGACTATCAGACAAATTTGATAGGAAAAGCTTAAACCTCAGGCAGGACTCGACACCGAGGTCAGTCATAGTGAGAGTAAGTGACCTCGGTGGCTTAGTTGGTAAAGCAGTTGGTAAAGCGACTGGCGCGTCAAGCCAGTGGTCGCAGGTTCGAGTCCTGCCTGATTTTTAAGTTTTTCCTTCTATTACTTGTATTTAATTACAAATATTCGCTCCGCATGCGATAATGCGTAACAAATAATTAAAATAATAATTTTGATAGGATTTTAACATGAAAGAAATAGATAGAAGCATAGATATACCTCTCCTCTAAATTTTTGATGCCAAATTATTAAGACAAGTTGAGTTTTGAAGAAGAAAACAGCGGAAAACGAAACGTCTTTTGGTCAAAGATTTTGTATTGTAGGTATAAGGCAGGTTGTTCCTTACGCACTTTACGGGGGTAGTGACGGCAATATGTTCTTTAAATACCTATTATATACTCTCTATTATATTACCTATTAATACTTCGGGAGTATTGTCGCCTCTTAATCATGAACTCATTACGATTTACGCGTTGGTATCGCGCGACGCCGACTTCATAGCACCTCCGATATCTTCGCGTGAGTAGTCGTTTTAATGTGGTTCCATATCGTTCATAAAAATTTTATTCTGACATAACCTCTAAAACACAGTTTATTATTGTTTGCACCATTAAAATTAATTTAATATCTAACGTAGAATTAAGAACTGCTTATTGTTTACGATATGTTTAATTAAAAGTGCATGCTTAAATTGATTAACTATTTTTATTCATATTAAATTCTTATTTTTCTAACTTGCTTTTTGCACGTTATAACTTTTGTTGTATTTTAATTCCACAGACAATCAGTCTCTTGTTAGGCACAGTATTTAATTTAAAAGATTAGTACGTAGATGATTCTTTAATATTTTTATAATCATGACAGCTTCTAAGGAAATCAATGCCAGGCATAAGCTTCCTCCAAAGTCACTCAGATCCGTCATGGACTTTTTGGTTCTTGCCCTATGCGGAGTCCGTACCGATTGCAGTGTTATCCAGCCCTCGTAGACAAGACTTTACAAATGGCACAAATGTATGAAATTGATAAGTCCAAGTCACGTGACTGATCGAAAGTAATTTCCTTACATTTATAATATGAGCGATTAAAAATCAAAAAATCAAAATCAAAATCAAAATATTTTTATTTCGAGTAGGCCTTTACAGGCACTTTCAAAACGTTAAATGACTCTAGTTGCGCGGTTCCAAAATGTCACTCCTATGGAGAAGAACCGGCAAGAAACTCCATAGGTTACTCTTTTAAAAAAAAGGTAATATGTTGATACATAGGTACAATGTTAAAAAGAAATACAATTATCTTAAAATATGCGACAACAACGTAAATAGCAAAATGTAGTAGACATGACAACAGAAATGGAAGAAAAATAAATAAAAAAACATGCGTGCGTACAAAGTACACATGTCAGAAGTGAAACTTCTTTTTGGCATTGCAATCTGAAAATGAAAAGTTATTTGAAATTAATATTTAATAATAAAAATAATTAAAGAGAATTATTAAAATAAATTTATTTTATATTGTTTGAAAAATAATATAGTCAAATCTCAGATGTTGAATATTAAATTAAAATTCCTCGTAATTTTTTGTAAATATTAAAAATACCTAATCTAATTTAAATATATACAAATTTTTTGTAAATTAATGATAACTCTAGAAATTCCAATTTTTAAATTAAAATTTCGTCAAAAGAATTTATGAAATATTGTTATTAGTATTTTATGCACAATGATTTATTGAAATCTCAAATGACGAATTGTAAATAAAAATGCCACGTGTTTTTTGTCAATATTAGAAATTATTAATTAAGTTTTGTTTTTGAATTCAAAATTTAGAAAAGCGAATTTATGAAATATTTTTATTTTATGGTAAATGATTTATTAAATTATCAAATGACGAGTGGCAAGTTGAAATACCACATGTTATTTGTAAATATTAAAACTACCTAACCTTCAAACCAATTATCATAAAAAATTGACTTCCGTTGCATACCGGCGTGACGTTTCATCTGTAAAAATTTTACCCTCATGCGCCTAAAGAAGTTTCACTTCAAAAATAATTAAGAAATCGTACATTTTGCTTCAAATTAAAATTAATTAATTTATTATTAATTAATTATCACTTGTGTAGGTAGCTCTCATTTGTATGCTGAATAGTTGACATCAGATTAAATTATTAGATTAAATCGATTTTGATGAAATTTATATAGGACCACCTCGGAAGCATATCCTATCAAAGGAAAAAAAAAAGATTTTTTAAAATAGGTTTGCTATTCTCGAAGATATTGCGTAAAAAAAACAATCAAAAATGGAAAACAGACGAAAACCTCCTCCTTTTAAACTCGGTTAAAAACGAGGGATAAATCTTCCCGAAGATGTCTAACTGATTAACCCTTTCCCCACCACAGGTGCAGCCTGGTGGTCGATGGCGTCTCACCTCGCGGCGCAAGACTACCTCGCTCGACTGCAGGCTTCAGGGCTGAACTTCCCCCCCCTCGCGGACCCTTACGCCGCCCTGTCGGCGCTGTCCGGCGGCGGTGGGGGGCACAAGCAGCCGCCTAAGCCTGGGAAATTGTCTAGTCGGAATGAGAGGTAAGATCTACATTAATTTATTTGTCTATACAACACCATAACAGAAGCTCCAATGCGATGTTATAAAATAAACAATACCTACATATTATTTTAATTATTTGTTACGCATTAACGCATGCGGAGCGAATATTTGTAATTAAATACAAATAATAGAAGGAAAAACTTAAGCCTCAGGCAGGACTCGAACCTGCGACCACTGGCTTGACGCGCCAGTCGCTTTAGCAACTACCTATGACCTCGGTAACTTAGTTGCTAAAGCGACTGGCGCGTCAAGCCAGTGGTCGCATATTCGAGTCCTGCCTGAGGTTTAAGGTTTTCCTTCTATTATTTGTATTTAATTACAAGTACCTACATTGAAATATAATCTCTACTATCTAGATAAACAAAACAAACTTAAAATTTACGTTACAAATAAACATAAGTAAACATTTCAAAATTTACTTTCTATATGTTTCTGTGCCCTTTCTGTGAATTCCGGAAGGCTAAGTATAAATATGTCAATACTTACTGTATATGTCGATACTTTGAAAGAAAAAAACAACCTTTAAGAAGTGTTGTAACCTTGGTGTAACTTCAGTGGTATAGGTTACCACGCTAATCACCATTGTGCGTGATATGCTGCTGGTTCGATCCGCGTATAGGACAAACTTTTGTGTAATCCACAAATTTTTGTTCTAAGTCTTGGTGTTCTTTGTGCATGTGGTTTGAATGTTTGTAAAACTTCCCGTGACACAAGGATTAAATTCCTTAGTGCAGAAGTAACAAAAAAAAAAGAGAAGAAATATAAAAAAAAAAAAGATAGCAGTGAGTCAGAAGGAAAAGAAATAAATATTACCTTCGTCAGTTCATAACCCTTTTTTTCTCCTTTTTTTGTCACTTCTGCACTACGGAATTTAATCCTTGTTTTAGAAACATTCAAACCACATGCACTGACTTCCTCCGCCCTGGGGAAGGCGGAGGGGTATGCCGGACTCTTACCGGCTAAAACCACCGGAGTGCTTCTCCCTTCTCTTAAACTGGAGACTACGGGAAAGCGGTACAAACTACCGCGATTGTCAGTTCATAACCTAACCAAACCTAATACGAGTATAAAATACCATTTAAAATACCAACATTACAAAACTTCATCAACTCACAGGTCAGGCAGAAGCAGTACATCCTCCAGCGCATCCACCAAGGACAAGAGTCCCTCCACCAGCAGCACGAATTCGCAGAACATGAGTGAGTGGGGCACGTATCTCTATTTATAATTATATATGTGTTGTTCGTTGTTGTATAGTTTTTACTTGACATTTGAACAAGAAACTTTGCTGTCTATTAAATAAAATCACCACTTTTCTATACTCGTGATAGATATTTACATATAAATAGTTTGTTGTCAAAATTCTTTATTATAAATCGGACTGTAAAAAGACCTTAGAGTAAATATACACAAACATAGAGCGCGCATCGCTAGTAGCCCCTTATGCCAAGCGTAAGCACATCTAAATGTACTAAGCTTGTTTACTGATTGACGCGATTTTCCGTGCGACGACAGACGTTTATGCGAAAATATCGACGGTTCCGATATTTTTGGAGGTATAATTTAACAATTTTACATGTTTATACTAGTGCAAACAGGTCATACTCGATAAGCGCGCTCTATAGTTTATTTATTTATTCGTCTAAGAATTAGACAGTACGAATCTGTGCACACACCGACATTAGGAATATGTTTAAAATCTCTTAGATCAGCTAATCACTAATGGCTTAAAAATATGCTTAAAAGTTTAATGAGTGCTACCGCTATTACGCTCACCAGTTGTCGCCACTGTCAATCCCACCAACTAACAAACTATGGAATGACCTCGTTAGCGCCCCTGGCGGCGAAGTAAATAACTGTAGCCCTCATTGACCCCCAGTTTGTTAAAGACATGACATTCTGTTACTGATCTGGACAATCTCAAGTTAAGTGCTATGATTGGTCGATCAAAAAGTTAACAGTAAATTTAATCAAACAGTCCAAAAAACTGTAGGATTTTGCCGTTGACAGTTTCCCACAACAATTCCTTCTGTGCATGCTATATGTATGAATATCCAAACGCAAGTATAACTTTAACTTAACGTCATACCCTCAATCCACCTTCCAGGGTCTTCATACGGTCTTCCAAAGACGTCTTCTCCTTCAGCGATGCACCACTCTCAGTCGCTGTCGAGCCTCGCCTCCCTCAACAGCTTGGTGTCGGCGTCTCATCAGAGCAAGCCGAGCAGCAAGCCAGCGCCACCACCATCCAGTGAGTAACAGCTTTTGAACTAATCAAAGTTCCTTACAGCCATTCTAGACAGTTTCCTTCCAAGGCTCCTGTTTTTTTTTGTATTTGTAGTAGTTTCTTTAGCAATAGTCTGATTTTATGTTATGTATTCCAGAGAAGCCATCATCATCATCATCGAGCTCGAAGGGCAAGGAGCGCGAGCTGGCCCTGCTGCGCGGCGACCTCATGCTGGCGCAGGCGGCGGCTCACGGCGCCTACCACGCGGCCGTCGCTGCCGCTGCTAAGGGCAAGGTATGGACTTCTTACTAGGAAAAAAAAGTAGACCTGGAACTGGAAGCCAAAATGAAAGCAGAAAGGAATTTCATTCATCACTTGATGTGTATCAAAATCAAGTTTTAACTATGACTTTCGCGGTCCACAGCTGGATTAAAGGTTTTGTTATAAATTACACATGTTTTTGCTATGATCTTTATTGCTAGAGATATTAAATTATTTAAAAGGGGCATTGTCCCTCTTTACCAAACCAACACTCGCGTCATATATTGACGAGCTGCGTGGTCTCGATCAATGTAGAAAACAACTTTTTTAAACTTTTTTGTCTCGCATCTGGGTGTCTATGGTACCTTGTTGTCTATGATATATATGGGGTATTTACCGAATAAATCTGCTAGGCACAACTAGCATTGGAAATATAGACCGATACCTGATGTCAAATGTTTACGTATTGCTCTGAATACAAACAAAGTATAACTTGATTCCAGATAACTCCTTTGTTACGAGATAGCGATACACTTACAATAGTGTTTTGTTTACGTTTACTTTACCTAAACATGGACGTTGGGTATCATTGTATCATGTATTAAATGTGTTACATTATGTACTTTAATCAGAAATTGACTCGAGAGAAACCCCCCAGTATATGATGCCACATAAACAGCATTAAATAATAATAAATGTGGACAACATTACACATTGCTCTGAACCCAAAGTAAGTAGCTAAAGCACTTGTTTTATGGAATCAGAGACAGCGAAGGTACCACAAATACCGAGACCCAAGACAATGTAGAAAAGTGGTTTCCTACATTGACCCGTCCGACAATCGAACCCGGGACCTCAGAGCTTTTCAGAGCCTCACACTTTTAAAACCGGTTTGTACACCACTAACCACGGGGGTCGTCAAAAGCATTGTCAGTGGTGTAGAGCTAGTGGTATTAATTAGTGAATTTTCTATATAACAATAGTTATTATAGTTCATAAAATATAGCTTGATACCTGCGACGTTTGTCAGAATGACATTACTAGGGATGGGAGCGTCTTTCGTATTTTATCGATTATTTTATCTATGTCGAAATGAGTTTCATAAAAAATGACATTGTAACGACATTGAAAGAAAGAATTAAAGATGTACCTAAGTTTAAATCATAATAAGGTGAAAATAAATGTTTTCTTTAGAAAACTCCCCACTATCGGTTTATTTTGCCGTCAGGTCGGCACTCGTACTGACTCAAAAAAAATGGCGCCCGCTTGTTTCCTGCACGCGAAACCATTATTGCCAGACTAAAAAAATACGAATCTATAGTTAAAACATTATTTTATTTAATAATTTTATCCATTTAAATACTAGTGAAATTTTCATACTATTATTTTATCGATATTCGTCTGTCAGTCAGTTACACGTCCCTACCAGTCTTCAAAACGCGTTTATAAAATAAGCTAACAAACAAAAAATATTTAAGAAAAATTAGAAATTATTTAAATTACCCTTGTTTTTACTGGTATCTTTATAATAACATGATTGTTTTTAAAAATGTGTTCTATTTTTATACACAAATGTCGTATTCATATTTAAAAACTTAAACTTTTTCAGAAATAAATTTAGTAAAGCTGTCTTTAAAACAGAGTCGCTAACGTCGCAGGTATCAAGCTATATTTTATGAACCATAATAATGGTTTTCTTTACAGAACATGTCCCCGCTATACCCGTTCGGCATGCCGGGCTCCGACAAGGACCGGCACGGAGGCATCGACTCGCTCACCGGCTTACCCCACACTATACTTAGGTAAGTTTGTACACTATGTATATTTTAGATGGGTAAATAATGCTCTTTACTTGAGTTTGGGGTTTTTATAATTTTTTTCTCTTATATTTTTTATTTTTCTTTTGTGCTTCAGGCATCAGATCATTTGTTAATGTGTCGACAATGTAATTTGAAGTAAAATGTACGATTTCTTAATTGTTTTTTATGTTTTTTTTCTTCCATTTTTGATGTCACATTTACTACATTTTGCTATTTACGTTGTTGTCGCATACTTTAAGATAATTGTATTTTTTTAACATTGTATGTACCAACATATTACCTTCTTTTTAAAAGAGTGACCTATGGAGTTTCTTGCCGGTTCTTCTCCATAGGAGTGACATTTTTGGAACCGCGCACCTAGAGTCATTAAACGTATTGAAAGTTCCTGAAAAGGCCTACTCGAAATAAAAATATATTGATTTTGATTTTGGGTAGGTATAATATTAACTATCAACATTATTGTTTAAGACTAAGTTAACTATGACTTTAATTTTTCCTAATTAACATATAACATTTCTGTCCTATCAGTGCCGCCTTAGAAGGAGGGTAAGCACATCACCTATACCTACAATAATTATAATTATTTATAATGAATTTCCTAATAACTAACATATTACGTCCACAGTGATCCGTCGTCAGTGCTCGGCGGGGTGCGATTGCCCCCTGATACGGAGATCATCAAGTATACATCATCATTAGGGGGACCGAAGGTTAAGGCACATGTAAGTTTCATTCATTCACTCACTCGTTCATTCATTCGTCTTCTGACATCTAGAGTTTGTAGGTACTGTTCCATTTTGCCCCCCCGTCCCTAGATCCGAGCCGGAACAACTAGCAATAAAAATATGTCCTAAAATAATAAAAGCTTAGATCCAGCCCTCCCTTACTGTTTTTGTCTTATTAAGATTGTTAGCAACGCACTAAATCGAGGTCCGAACGCCACAGGGGGTGCCCTTAGTGAACGTTGCTGACGTAGCTCTGGCTGAAGACCATTAAGGTTCTCGCCAAAAGTTCGGTGCAGCAGCCAAAGCCTGCCTAACCGCGTAGATATCTTCCAACAAAAATATAATCTTTTATTTGATAGTAATTATTATGAAGAATCATATAAATGAGGATAAGATTTTTTGTTATTATTTTTATTTTTAGATTATAGAATAAAATTGAATTGAAAAAAGACAGCATTAAAGACTTTAAAGACTCTAAATCAACTGTCCAACAACTAGTGGATTTAATACCTTCATTAAGTACGTATAGTTAAATCCACTAGTTGCCTACTATCCAACTATTGACCAGTGTGACTCTCCCACAGCAGTCGTCCGGCAGCAGCACCCGCGGGCGCAAGAAGACGATATCCCTGGACCCGCCGCACGTCAGCCTGCATCCCGCGGACCGCAGCGCGCCGCTACCCAGCAAGAGGCCTAAACTGGTACGTACATCATTACAATAAATAATATCTAATAATAATAACATAATATCTTTGGACAACTCACACACGGCCATCTGATCCCAAACTAGGCAAAGCCTGTATTATGGTGACCAGACAACTGATAAACATACTTATGTATTTGTAAATATATACATATTATAGATAAAATTACACCCAGACACAGAACAAATGATCATGCTCATCACACAAAGATTTGTTCTAAGTGGGAATCGAACACATGACCTCCGGTGCAGTCATGATCACTAACCACTAGACCAACAGGCCAGTCGAAATAAAGCACAATCCCGGACCCAAGTCGGCAAAAAGTAATGAAAATATGTGCCGGTAGGGTTACAGTACATCTGAGCCATGTGAGTGTGGCATCTTCCCCCAAACAATGGCCCATTTAATGAGCTACCCAGCATGCACTACCACCTGCACTCGCGAGGACCTGTACAAGGCCACGGACAACGCTGTTTACGTGGCTGAGTACTGGTCTGGGAAAATTTGAGTGTTATTGATCGACTCGCTAAGTAACTCAATAATATATGATTGATCTATTTAAATAAAAATATACTCATCAAGAGATTAAAGAGTTGAAAAATTTAATGTATCATCTAGTTAAATGTTCTGTCGTCTTCCATTCATACTAATTGGAATACAGAATACATCAAAATATTTAGTTTTTTGTTCAGCAAATTAATTAAAGGACAAATACTGGAACTTTAATTAGTTTTAAGTCGCCGTTAAGTCTCAGTGTCTCTGTCACTTCAAGGTCTAAAGTAGCGACAGATAGACATTTAAGAAGTTCTTAAAGTTAAGTTGCGTTTTAGTTTTCGGATGTATCACTTTTTATTTTGATCGATAATTTAGAAACCA
This sequence comes from Diachrysia chrysitis, assembly GCA_932294365.1. Taxonomy (NCBI): domain Eukaryota; kingdom Metazoa; phylum Arthropoda; class Insecta; order Lepidoptera; family Noctuidae; genus Diachrysia; species Diachrysia chrysitis. The sequence goes on from OW028669.1 coordinate 3,277,748, forward strand.
CGGGTATGTACGTTTGTATCCGTATGTTCCACTGTAGTTATTAAAACACTGAACTAATTTCAGTGATACAGTCATACGATTTGGTAGTACGGTTATTGTTTTTAGTATGTTTTATATTAAAAGTTAAATAATTATATCTTTTTTATACGATTATGTTTATTTCTTCCACAGGACGAGTACGGGTCCCGGTCGTCAGTGGAGGTGATCCGTCTGCCGAACAAGCCGGAGAGACTGTCGCACTCGCAGCACGCGCCGCTGACGGGCACGCCACCGCCGAGCCTCTCCGACTATGCCGGTAATATACTACTACATCATTGTTATGACCTACCCAGACTTTCCGACTATACCGAAAACTACTGAATATCTGTATTTATATCCATACTTTATACATATATACATATACATACGTATATACATACTTACAAATATTTAGTTATAATATGCACATATTCATGTGTAAATTAGGTGAATATATATATGTTAAGTAAATTTATTCAAGTAAATAAAATATAAACTTGCATGTATAGTTGTATCTCACTGGGAGTAAGTGTAAGCCGCAGGGTTCGACCGATAACAAAGTCGCGCTCCGTGTCCGCGGATGGGTGACCATTTGCAAAGATTCAGAGATCCCTCCGTGCCTCGGGAAGCACGTTAAGCCGTTTGTCCCGACTGTCATACGTTGATCTTTGGGCAGTCGTAGTCATTACAATTTTGACAACCAGTCTTACCATGGGATACTGTGTTACCCAGTAAATAAATAAAATTACATACCCGGTATGTCTGGAAGCTGACCCCAACATAGCTTAGGAAAAGGCTACGCAGAATTAGTATAGTTGTATGTCACTCTAGACGTGTGTGTATCCATCGTGAGATATATAAAATACTAAACACTAAAAGGCTAACCATCAAGAATTAAAGCCCGACTAGTTTCAAAATAGACGATAATTGAGACTCGGGTCTAGTTAGAAACTATTCAAGCATTTCTGTGAGTGAAGCAATTGTCTTTATAACTACACTAGGTGTTTCCCGCGGCTTTGCTCGCGTGGATGTCGGTTATCGCGGCAAAACGTAGCCTATGTCCTTTTTCAGGCTCTAGACTATCTGTGTACCAAATTTCATTGAAATCGGTTAAGTAGTTTTGCCGTGAAAGCGCGACAGACAGACTGACAGACAGACAGAGTTACTTTCGCATTTATAATATTAGTAAATAGTAAGGATATAGTGAGTCTTGGTTCATTGTATGTATATTTAGTATCAAAATGATGCTCTTAGAAAATGTAACTCTTGATTAAAATAATCATTTGGGCATAGTGTTCCTTTTTTTGTTCATTAAAATAATAGAAATATAAAATATTATGTACATTAAAACAGAGTATTACCCTTTAATTGACTAGCTGAGTACACAGGTATATCTCGCGAGCTGCTGCAGACGATCGCCAGCCAGAGCGGCGTGAGCCTCGCCGCGCTGGAGCGCCAGCTGGCCGGCTCCACAGGTGACTATTGTATGTTACTGCGATTAATACTTATGTGTTGTGTGCTTTATTCCTAACTTAATTAATGTAGAGAAATTTATTAGAAGTGTATGTGTGAAAAACTAGGAGAAGTTTGCAAATAGGTGTTTATTAACCTCGTCTCAAATGAAGTAACTAAGTTATTCGTGTGAAAATCCTGGAGTAGTTAGCCAATGGGTCCTTCTTTTTTAAGTAAAAATTTGATAATGATAAATGTAGACAACATCACATACATTGCTCTGAACCCAAGTAAGCAGACAAAGCACTTGTGTTATGGAATTCAGAGAAAACGAAGGTACCACAATCACCCAGACCCCAGAGTCCTCAGAGCTGGAGACACATTGAAAACCGGTGTGTACGCCACTCGACCATGGCGGTCGTCGCGATTTATTAATAATAGAAAAAAAATCCCTGAGTAGTTAGCAAATAGGTCGTTTATATAACTTATCTTGTAAACAACATTCTTCAATATAATCCATCAACTATTTAATATTCCAAATATCTATACAATCTCTTCGTATAAAAATAGTTTTTTTACTATTCGTTAACCCTCAAAGGTCCTTAATAGATATTAGGTATATAAGTGACAAATATAATCCCAGACTACTTTGCAAATACGTCGTTGTAAACTCATTTATCTATATAAGAAAGTCAAGGCTGTGATAAATACAATAACACTATGCCCAAACTGATACTTTTATTTTCAATACACATAATTATAATAAAAATAATTTATCCTGTATCCAGGATAAGACATCACTTTTACATGTCATTTTACTTTATTTTTTTGAGCTAGTTGGAGTCGATATTTTCTAAATAACTATGAGATAAATCGATTCTTAATTCGTACATTTCCTCTCTCAAGTCTAATAGGGCTACATAATAACCTTTATATATAAAACAAAGTCGGGTTAGTTACACTATTTATAACTCAAGAACGGGTGAATCGAAGACAGAAGAAAATCGAATTGACATGACTTTTGATTTGTTGGACTTGTATATGCCGCGAATAGCAGAATAACTATTGCTTTCTGAGGTTTGCGACGTTATTAGACATTGAAAAAACTACTTTAAACGGATTTTATCGCGGTTTGTATTTAGATTGTTGCGGTTTGACTGCACGGATAGCCCAGTGGTATAGGTCACCACGCCAATTACCTCTGTGCGCGACGTGCCGCGGGTTCGATCCCCGCATGGGACAAGCATTTGTGTGACCCACAAATGCTTGTTTTAAATCTGGGTGTTCTTTGTGCATGTGATTTGAATGTTTGTGAAACCCCCCGCGACACAAGGATTAAATTCCTTAGTGCGGGAGTCGGATTATAAAAAAAGAAAAAAAAAAAAAGATTTTAGTTCCCGACGTTTCGATAAAATCCGTTCAAAGTAGTTTTATTTCAAACAGAATAACTATCAAAACATAAGTACAGCTAGTATCTTTACCAGTAGAGTAGTATTTTAATCCCAATCCTGCATCGCTACTTAAAATACAACAACCCAATATATTGTCATTATAATAAATGTGTATTTCAGATGCGGGCCTCAATCTAAGTACGAAGATGGGTGAGGAGTCTCCTCTGGACCTCGGTTCTAAGTCAGGAATGGATGACGATGCACCACTTAATCTATCACTGAAACCTACGCCTGGTAAGTACTGGAATTAGTCTAATAATTTAGGTTTGTTAATTATTGAATTGCATTTCGTTGCGGTTTCCAAGACTGTCATTTCTAAAATACACCAAGCTTAAGTGTCTCGGTGGTATTCAGTGGTTATCATTGTAGATCCTGGCTAACAGGAGTTGCAATGATAGGCATGTCTGGCCGGCCTGTTTTATATACAAAGGGGACAGCTTGCAACGATACAATAGTTGTAGAGTATATTGGATATCTAACTTGCAAAATCAGACATGAAAAAGGAAATTAATTGTATTGAATTGAAAATATAACAATTTTACACTATTTATAACTCAAGAACGGGTGGATCGAATTGACATGATTTTTTATTTGTTGACTTGTCTACTTGCCTAATAGCTGAGTAACTATCAAAATATAGGAACTTTTAAAATACTTATGCGGCTGAAACCGCTTGGCACAGCTAGTAAACTTCAATACAATGACAATATATTATGTCGTAATGATATTATTTAATTACCATTTTAGTAACTAAGAAAGTTATTGTAAGGTTTTATCGTCATCTTTAATATCTAAGAAACTTAAATTTAAAATTGTTTCTTTGTTAAATCTTTACGTAATCACTTCTCAGGGATCAAATCGATCTAAGTCAAAGTCAAAATCAAAGTTAAAAGATTTTATATCTTACAATTCTTTAAAAGGCGCTTAAGACACGTTTAAGTTACAAATCTAAATGAGTCTAGGTGCGCGTTTCCAAAATGTCCTTCTTATGGATTAGAACCGGCAAGAAACTCCATAGGATGTAAACTTTTTAACATATTTTTGTGTTTGTTTGTTTAGCATCGAGTACGCAGGCATCGGACGCACTATCCCGACTAACGTCATTGAGCAGTTCGCTCAGTGCGTCTTCAAGCCATGACAGGATATGTAAGTGTTAATTAATATACCTAAATACTAATCAATAGGAGTGCAGATTTTTTTTTTTCTTTACCTATCACAGACTACTAAAAAACATTAGGCACATATTTTTTATTTTTTTACTTAAACAAACAATGAGGAAGATTCAGCGGTCGCGTGATGTCACTTGTAGCTACAATATTTTTACTAACATGTGACGTCACAAGCCCCTCCTCCTGAACTTTAAAGCGTTGTAAATACTTATCTATCTATATATATATATAAATGAATTGTATGTACGCGCATAACTTCTGAACGACTGTCCCAATGGGCCTGTTTCCTATTTTTTTTTTAATGTCCGTCTTGTAGATTAATGAATTTTATTGGACACGTATTTTTTCTTTTTTCCTGCAAACAAAAAATGATCAAAATACAGAGAACTGAAGTTACGCGTGACGTCACTCCTCGCTACGATTTTTAGCGAGGCGTAGCGTCATAAGCCCCCACTCCGAAACTTTAAAGCGGTGTATCTTTGTATTCTTTTATTATTTTGATAAAAGAAAAAATACGTGTCTAATATTTTTTTATTATCTAACTGACGGACTAAATAGATTTTAACTTTTCATACCCAGGAAACATCCCTATTGTAATTCTTTATTTTTTGTGTTCGTTATCACCAGTACAAGGTTTGTTAACAGAGAAAAAAAAAAACTTTTTTTTAAATCTTATCATATGAGCAGTGAGTGAGTGAATGTAGGTAGGTAGGTAGGGTAGCGAGGTAGGTAGTCAGTTGACGGGAGCGAAGTCGCGGGCACAGCTAGTTGTACAATTTAAATAAACAAATTGTGCACTAGTTTCTTTTCGACATTGAAGGATTTTTTTGTGTATGATGTACCTTTATTATTCGTAGTACTGAAGTGTGTATATAATAGCAATGTGTTGTCCACAGCGCGCCGCAAGCCGGGCGCCCGGCCGCGGCGCGTGGCGCCGGAGCTGGGCGCCAGCGACGCGCCGCGCCCGCGCTCCTCCGGCAGCGAGGACAGCGAGTGTATGCACATCTCGTTATAATAATAGTTTTATCTACACTTTTAAGCCTTCCAAATAGCCTGGTATTCAGCTGAATCAGCTAAATACTAGGCAGCTTTAGGTTTATCCTTGTAACTTGAGCCGGCCTAAATAATATATATATATTTTTTTTATGAAAAAGGTGACTAGCTTTGTGAGTGGAATTCACATTACTACCAATCTTGTTAACCCCTCCAACTAAGCTAAATATGCTTGTGTCTAGAGTGGGTTCACGTTAATAGTGTAATAGGTGGGGTTCGAACCTGCGACCTCTCGATCACAAGGCCGTCACCCTAACCATTAGGCCATTGGCGCTTAATTATATTGAAAGATATAAAACCGCATGTACGAACCGTTTTTGTAAGCTCATGTCCCACCAACAGCAGTTGCCGGGTGGGCGGGCCGGGAAGGCCGACCTAGGAACCTGGGCCGCGGTGTCAGCAAGCCCAAGAAGAACACAGTGGCCTCGCTGCTGGCCCAAAGTCGAGCGCTGGGCCTGAGGCCTGCATTGGCGCATCAGCTGTTGGCTGAGACCGACCTGGTAAGAAACTAATCCTTTGTAACTTTATCCTCGCATACGCTATTCAGAAAATTAAATTAATTTATGTATTGCAGGAGAAACTAAAAGCTCTTCTCGGCGAGACAGCGAGCACTGATTCAGAATGTCCGTCTGACAGCTGTCCGTCAGACTCTGACGCGAGCGACACTAGCCGGAGACCCAACGACGCTCAGCTTAGACTGCCGCTAGTTCTAGGTACTGTATACTGTGTTTACAGAACTCAGAGGGCACTCAGAAAGTCTGTCCTAAAGCTGTCCGTCAGACTTTGATGCGAGCGACACCAGCCGGAGACATACTGACGCTCAGCTTAGCCTATTTTATGTACATAACTAAAATTATTATTATAACTAAAGGTTTTCCTAAGCACTTGGTTCTATCAAAATGCCCGACTAGATTCGGACTGGGCGGAATCGCCGCCGTCTACTTAGCTCGACTAGTTTTGCACTCGACACACCTAACGCTCGATTAGTTGCAAACTCGGAAGCTTTGCCGTTCGACTAGTTTCGGAATCAGTAGACTCGCCGTTGTATGTTTAGTTTCGGACTAGGCAGACACGTCTTTGGCCGACTAGTTTCAAACTCGGTAGAGTCAAGTCGACTAGTCTCGCACTCGACTGACATACCGCCGTTCGATTTCTCTCGTAGTCGACCGACGAAACAGTAACTAGTTGGGCATTACAGTAACTAGTTGGGCATTCCAAAAAACATCTTAAGTAAACCTTTAAAACACATTAAATATTGGCATTTTTATTATTGTAGATAAAACGCCTGTATTTCTATAACCAAAGTTTATTTACAACTCCAAAGATCTTAGTTTTTATGTTAAACTACATATTTTTTTAAAACGACTCGCGCTTTACTTAACTTTATCGTTTTATCGCGGGGTATCCCAAACATTCACAAGCAATTGTGGATCATACAAATGCTTGTCCCATGCGGGGGTCAAAGTCGCAGCACGTCGCGCACAGTGGTAATTGCGTGGTATACCATAGTGCTATACCACTTGGCTAGCCGTGCAGTCTTTTTTTAAACTCTTTTTTGGTTTTATCAGGTTGGAAGCGCGTGACGGTCATTAAGGGCCTGTCCCGCAACTGCAACATCAAGGGCGACGTGACGTACTCGCCGCCGGAGCCCCACGCCGGCATCACTATGCGGTCGCTGCATGATATACAGAATGTGAGTTTATTTCGCAATTGTACTATGAAAATAACATTCGGTCTTTTTTTATTTTGTTATCATCTTAGAGTATGAATGAGTAAACCATAGAGTGCGCCTAACGGAGTATGAACAGTAAGTACAAGTATGAACGTCGTCTTCAAAATCAAACCAAATTAAAAAATTATTAATACTAATTTAAAACTTAATATTCTAACAGCAAAAAATATTGCTTACGATTGGCACAACAACTCACTTGCGATGTGCGCACTCTGTGCTTGTCTATATACATATGTATACTCCAAGGTTATTATTATTATTAACCGACCTAACAAAATGGTAAGGTTCTCAAATCGACGGTATCTTTTTTATCCGATTACTCGGAGACGCCTAGACGGATTAGGAAAATTATTTTTTTGTTTGAAAGTATATGCTTTTGGTCCCATGGTCGTCAGGTCAGGATCTGAAAAAGGGATCCTGAAAAAATCGACGGAGCTATTCAAATTTTATTTGAATTAGGTTTTTTTTAATGCTTGTCATCGATTATATGTTGCTTTCCAAAACGCACTTATTTTTAGAACAAACAACTCACTCATTACCTTCTTTATACGACAGTTCCTGGACTCCAACCCTTGCCCGCCACTCTCGCCGGACAACTTTAGCTTCAGCGCGCGGACCGTCCTCGGCGAGTACGTGCAGCCCGCCGGCGACGTCGGCGAACCACTTGTGTACAACGAAAACGAGATTAATAAGAGGTACGTACAACTAAACTTACTGTTATTAAGAGGTATGTAGTGTTTTGAGATTACTAAGTTAGTTATCTGTTGCCGTCCTTTTCTCACGCTGTATGTTAGTAGAAGATAGCAATGGTTTAATTTTGATTTAGTTAGCGTACGAGGGAATCGGCGCCAATGTGTAGATATTATATAAAATGTTGAATTAACTTTTTAATACACCTGTGATCTGCTATTATCAGTTCTTTGGCTCTATAAATAATAATAAATAAATGTGGACAACATCACATACATTGTTCTGAACCCAAAGTAAGTAGCTAAAGCACTTGTGTTATGGAATTCAGAGACAACGATGGTACCACAAACACCCAGACCCGAGACAATGTAAAAAAGTGCTTTTTTTTTGAAGTAATACTTCTTTAGGCGCTTTATGAAAAAATGATGAGAGTGAAATTTTAAGATGCGCGCGCATCTGTGACACAAAATGAACAGTATGTTGCAGTTTTCCAGTACTAGGATATCATAAACGCAAGGAGAATATGAAACGTTTATTTTATTTTTGAAGTTGTACTTCTTTAGGCGCGTTATGAAAAAATTATGAAAGTGAAATTTTAAGTGAAAGTGAAATTTTAAGATGCGCGCGTATCATTGTCACACAAAATTCACAGGTTGTATGTTGACTGTCTTGGAACCCGCAACGAAATTAATCAGAAGTAGTAAATAGGAGTAGGAAAAAAAAATGGTTTTGCTTAAAAATTCTAACGTCTGTAAGCAAAACGAATCGTTTCTTGGATTTAGGGAGCAATCATTAGCAAGTGTCCCGTCAGTTAGTATAGCGTGTATGTGGTGCGCAGGCTGGAGGAGGCCCGGCAGCTGGCGGCGGCGGGCGGGCGGCCCACGCCGCCGCCGCTCGACCGCCGCATGGAGCTGGCGCGCCTGCAGCAGGCCGCCCGCGACGCGCGCCGCGCCCGCGACCCCGCCGCCGTACGTACCACGCATACCCGCACACACACTGCCTCCACACACACGCCCACAGACCATGCCACCACACGCATGGAGCTGGCGCGCCTGCAGCAGGCCGCCCGCGACGCGCGCCGCGCCCGCGACCCCGCCGCCGTACGTACCACGCATACCCGCACACACACTGCCTCCACACACACGCCCACAGACCATGCCACCACACGCATGGAGCTGGCGCGCCTGCAGCAGGCCGCCCGCGACGCGCGCCGCGCCCGCGACCCCGCCGCCGTACGTACCACGCATACCCGCACACACACTGCCTCCACACACACGCCCACAGACCATGCCACCACACGCATGGAGCTGGCGCGCCTGCAGCAGGCCGCCCGCGACGCGCGCCGCGCCCGCGACCCCGCCGCCGTACGTACCACGCATACCCGCACACACACTGCCTCCACACACACGCCCACAGACCATGCCACCACACGCATGGAGCTGGCGCGCCTGCAGCAGGCCGCCCGCGACGCGCGCCGCGCCCGCGACCCCGCCGCCGTACGTACCACGCATACCCGCACACACACTGCCTCCACACACACGCCCACAGACCATGCCACCACACGCATGGAGCTGGCGCGCCTGCAGCAGGCCGCCCGCGACGCGCGCCGCGCCCGCGACCCCGCCGCCGTACGTACCACGCATACCCGCACACACACTGCCTCCACACACACGCCCACAGACCATGCCACCACACGCATGGAGCTGGCGCGCCTGCAGCAGGCCGCCCGCGACGCGCGCCGCGCCCGCGACCCCGCCGCCGTACGTACCACGCATACCCGCACACACACTGCCTCCACACACACGCCCACAGACCATGCCACCACACGCATGGAGCTGGCGCGCCTGCAGCAGGCCGCCCGCGACGCGCGCCGCGCCCGCGACCCCGCCGCCGTACGTACCACGCATACCCGCACACACACTGCCTCCACACACACGCCCACAGACCATGCCACCACACGCATGGAGCTGGCGCGCCTGCAGCAGGCCGCCCGCGACGCGCGCCGCGCCCGCGACCCCGCCGCCGTACGTACCACGCATACCCGCACACACACTGCCTCCACACACACGCCCACAGACCATGCCACCACACGCATGGAGCTGGCGCGCCTGCAGCAGGCCGCCCGCGACGCGCGCCGCGCCCGCGACCCCGCCGCCGTACGTACCACGCATACCCGCACACACACTGCCTCCACACACACGCCCACAGACCATGCCACCACACGCATGGAGCTGGCGCGCCTGCAGCAGGCCGCCCGCGACGCGCGCCGCGCCCGCGACCCCGCCGCCGTACGTACCACGCATACCCGCACACACACTGCCTCCACACACACGCCCACAGACCATGCCACCACACGCATGGAGCTGGCGCGCCTGCAGCAGGCCGCCCGCGACGCGCGCCGCGCCCGCGACCCCGCCGCCGTACGTACCACGCATACCCGCACACACACTGCCTCCACACACACGCCCACAGACCATGCCACCACACGCATGGAGCTGGCGCGCCTGCAGCAGGCCGCCCGCGACGCGCGCCGCGCCCGCGACCCCGCCGCCGTACGTACCACGCATACCCGCACACACACTGCCTCCACACACACGCCCACAGACCATGCCACCACACGCATGGAGCTGGCGCGCCTGCAGCAGGCCGCCCGCGACGCGCGCCGCGCCCGCGACCCCGCCGCCGTACGTACCACACTGCCACCACATGAACGCCCGCAGACACACACTGCCACCACATGCACGCCCGCAGACACACACTGCCACCACACACACGCCCGCAGACACTATGCCACCACTCGCGTGCCCACCACACGCACGCCCGCAGACACACACTGCCACCACACGCGCTTGCGTGGGTTTCCACACACACATTGCCGCCACACGCGTGCCCACACGCATGCCCACAGACGCCTGCCACCACACGCATTTATTTATTTATTTAGGTTAACCAACAACTGTTTGCACAATACATATAAAACAATTTACACATAATACATTTATAAGTGCAACTATCACTTAAAGACTAACACAACATGCACCCCCCCCCCCCCCCACCTTAAAAATATGTCCTTAAATAATAAAAACTTTCCAGCCCTCCCTTGCTGTTTTTGCATTATTAATATTGTTAGCAACGCACTAAGTCGAGGTCCAAACCCCACAGGGGGTAGTTAGTTTTTCTATTACTCTGGCTGGAGGCCCTTAAGGTTCACAAGGCTCAAGGACATTGCACAAACACAAATAGTGTAGCATAATAAACACGACGACGATATTATTAAAGACGCATGTGTTAATTTCTAACTTAAATGCTAACTTTCTATCATAGCACTTGACTTAACAAATAACATTTAATATCGATTCTATAGTACCTTATTTATGTACATTTCCCTAAGAAGTTCTTATGTGTTCAATTTCAAAAAGAACCATCTATAATTTCGGCTTTCTTCTTCTGCCTTGCCTTTTCCCAAGCTATGTTGGGCTCGGCTTCCAGTCTCACCGGATTCAGTTAAATACCGTATTTTACACGGAAAGACTACCTATGTGACCTCCACAACCTATTTTACTGTTATTTTTAACAGACTACAAAAGAAGGAGGTTCTCAATTCAACAGATTTTTTTTGTATGTTTGTTACGCGATATCTCCGTGAATTGTGAATTGATTTCATTTTTTTTTTGTTATTGACAGAGTGTACCTCAGATGTGGTCCAATATAAATTTCATTGAAGTCGCTTCCTTTTACTAATATCTGTAACCAGCTCTGCCCCGCGGTTTTATCCGCCTACGTACGTTTCCGTTCTCGTTAGATATACATTTTTCGTTTTAACTTCTTAAAGTTTTTCTATATTGATTGGGAATAAAAAAATCATGAAAATCAGTCCTCCCGTTTCAGTTAAAAAGGCGTAATTAACCCGACTTTGTTTTATTAATAAAAAGATTTTCTATTTCTAGTTTCGATCTATACTATGTATATTCACTATACCCGTATATATTTCCAGGCCCGCCTCGAAAGATCAGAGAAGGCAGAGTTGGCCAAACGCGAGAAGGAGGCGCGGAGTCAGCAGCTACTGGAGGTAACATTACTAATATGGGGTGATCTTCTATAATATCATAGCTCTATGGGATATGTCTTACTGTGTATGTGTTATGTAGTTCTCATATTAACATTGTAGTTTGATTTTTAAAGTTAAATACTGGTTAAGATGCGGTTGGATCTCGTCATTATCGCCCTGCCCTGTTCCCAGTTATTTGTGGTCAGCAATGCTTATTGTATCTATCTTTTAAAAGTCAAAGCCTGCGCTAAACCTAACTGCGAAGATCTCTGTAAAAAAAAATGATATATCTTTAACATATAAAACAAAGTAGGGTTAGTAACACCACTTATAACTTAAGAACGGGTGGACCGATTTTCATGATCTTTGATTTTTTGGGTTCGTCTCCACCCCGTATAGCAGAATAATTATAAAAATCGTTTGAAAATGTCAAGAAGAAAGAAGGATTTCTGACGGAAACTGGGACTACTTTCGCGGTTGCAATCGCGGGGCACCACTAGATTGAAATACTTGTTTAAATAATTCTCAGTGTACGATTCTGATGGTTAAATAAATCTTTGTTTAGTTTTACAAGTCGATACATTTTTAAATACTCCAAACCTATGCCAAATTAATGAGCTAAAGTTTAGATCTTTGACAAACGAAGGGATATTTAGACTTATTTGGTATATTCTGTACTGTTCTCCTGACGACTAAGGACTCCCTGTTCTGCAGGCATACTCCTGGTTCTGTTTTTTATATTGATTCTGACTCGGTTCTCGATTGGATCCGGAATGATGACTACGTCATTAAAAAGTTCAAATAGTCTTTGGTTAATTCAGTTTTAATGGTATTTATTATATCTTCTAACGTTTTTAGACGGATTTCCTCTTAGGTTATTCTCGATCGAGATTAGTTACAACTTATGACACTGCGCGATCTGGCGCTAGTGTCGGGTTCTAGACTACCAACTCGAGCTTAATTCGATTGAAACAGAACTCCATGCAGTCGGGAGTAAGGCCCATGTTCACCAATGCTGGTCCTTTTTTACTTCTTGACAATTACCAATTAAGTCCGCCATGTTGTTCTGCTAATTTCTTTTGTGATTTATCATTGTCCAGTAATACATTAACTATGATTTTTAATCATTGTTTTTTTAATTAAATACAAATAGTAAGGAAAAATTTTAACCTCAGGCAGGACTCGAACCTGCGACCACTGGCGCTATAGTGCTTAGTTGTGGTCGCAGGTTCGAGTTTCTCTCTTCTACTATTTGTATTCAATTACATAAACAATGATTAAAATTCGTAAATAAATTGTGAGTGAAGTCGTTACTAATATTTTATGAGTCAAATTAATCGTGGTTTAAAAAGAGTTTTATTCAAAAGTAAATAATAGATAACTAAAATGTAATATGGGAACTATTTTGTCTTTAGTTTATATCTATGTTTTAATACCATGTGCTTGTGTTTGTTTTATTTTTTTATTATCAATTTGATGCTTGGCAACATTGTGCTCACCATTAGTATTTTGTAGATTTTTTTATTCTATATTCAAAAGCAAAAAGGGCCTTTTGGGGTTGCCAACGTGAAAAATTGGTTACTTTTTGCTTTTTAGTAGAAGCATTGGAATTCTTAGCTTTTAGTTGGTAGCTCAGCTGTGTGTTTAGCATTAGATTTGGTATATACATACTTATATACTTCTCTATATATTTATGTAAAAATCTTTCTACTTGGGTTGATAGTATAATAAGTAACACAAATCCGAAACCGCCAAAGGGACCTTGACAATGTTGTCATACTCCAAATTGATAATAAACACGAGAAAATGACGAAATATAATAACGAGAGAAACTTCGAACAGCATATCAACAAGAATCGTACGCAGCTGACGATCGAGCCGCTTCCGACATTACCAAAGAGTTGCGCGGACGAGTGGAAAACGCCGGACATAGTGATGTGCCCCGCCGCCAAGTCGCACAGGGACCGCACTATGCCGCCCATCAGCCTTTCCCTCATACCGGTCACGGGACCCAAAGATCAAAACGTCCCTATAAAAACTATAAAGTTCGACCATTCAGGTTGGAAAGAGGAGAGCGAAGAATACAATGCTTTAGATAAAATGAAACATTTCGCCGAAAAAGCGGCCTTTGATCTTCCGAAACGGAAAGATAATAAACAATACGATTTCACGCTTATAAAGTCAGCTGACAAACGCTTAAAAGTACCAGATAAAGAGAACAATCTAGAAAAGCTTATAGAATCGTATTCTCGAATATCGGAATTTATAAACGGCTGCAATTGGTCCAAATTGCATGGAGACAAAAAAGCCGAAGACCCAAAATCTTTAGAACAGAAATATTTGGATGCTAAAAACGAATTTATGTCCGAAAATCTAATGTTAATGCCGAAAGATAGCCCGAAATCAGTATTAAAAGAGGTTATTGATTTAAGCGAGGATGACGATGTTTTGAACGATATTATATCGAAAAAGATCGGTAAGGGAACGTTTAATGTTGGCAAAGATGGCGCCTTATCGATATCAGTCCATTCTCTTGGGAATAAGGATGCGATTACATCGGTACGTGAATTAAACTAAATACTAACTTTCGGAAACGTTTCACTAACTTGCACGTACTCTAATCAGCTTGTAAGGTTAAAGTTGGTTGAAATTGTATATACACTGTTAAAAGACGTCACACTTATAAGGTGAAGGTTTAGAAATATTCGGTGGTTTTATGAATTAAGTAGATAAAGTTAGACTCGACAAAATTGTACAGTATAATTAAGAACTTCGGAATTTCATTGAGGGCTACTTTTGCTAAGCAAGCTTTATTATTTAAAAATAAAAAGACTTCCGTACTGAGTAATTTAATCCTTGTATTGCGAGGGGTTTCACAAACATTCTATTCACATATACAAAGAACACTCAGACTTAGAACAATCAATTGTGGATCACACAAATGCTTGTCCCATGCGGGGATGGTATTTGCAGCACGTCGCGCAAAGTGGTAATTGGCGTGGTGACCTATTACCACTCGGCTATCCGTGCAGTCAAATAGAAATAGACAATGGTAGTCAAGGTTCATACCAGTCAGTTAAACTATGGTTCAGATGGCTTTCGGTTATATTTATAAGGGTCCATACACCGAAAAATACATTGTCTATCGAGTCTACGAAATATTTAGTGAAAATGGGATTTAATTGGCTTGAAGACTGTAAAAAGAAGTTTAAAAACATAATTGTAATATTTTTAATGAATAATGATTGATAATCTGGTATTTTACATTGAAATAGAGGGAAGCACAGTGGCTTTAAATCAATATAAATATTATAGTTAAAAATCTACAAAAATCATGGATCGTGTGAATGTAGGCAAACTTTAAATTTTTTCAAATATCTTATTTGAACAATTAATTGATAGCCTATTAAAATGGGTAAAAGTAGGCAGCAAGCTAGGCATAGGGATGCGGACTATTGTTTTTTATTTACGCGTCACATAGATTATTAAAAAATATTAGATACACGTATTTTTTTCTTTTTTTACTTACAAACAAAAAGTAAGATACTGTGAATGCAAATGTCACGTGACGTCACTTTTAGCTACAATTTTTACCAACACGTGACGTCACGTGCCCCGCTCCTGAACTTTAAAGCGCTTTAACTTTGTAATTTTTCATTGATTTGATAAAAGAAAATATACGAGTCTTTTTTCTTTTTTTATCTATCTGGTCAACTAAATAGAAATTTCCTTTTCATACCCAGTCCGCTCCCCTATTGCGGCAATTTTTCTTATATTTCAAACGGCTACAATTTATCAAGTGTATGTAGGGAAGGCGCTAAATGTAATTAATTACTGTACTTCTTTCATTATAACCCAATATTCATAAATATATTATTGCACGCTTTTAATCTTCGTATGCTTGTATTGTTTATTTCCTAATTTTATTATTGTTTAATTAAATTATATTAATGCCTTTCTACCACAAAGTCAAAGGTATGAAAGTGTTTTAAACATGTATAAACAAGTTACTTATTTAAACATGTTAAAAATCACTTTTTCTATTTTCAATAGGCTTTTTTTGATAAAAAAAGAGTCGTATTATGATACGTCTAAGCCATTATAGTTTTGATGTGAAAAAGAGACGGTGCTAGCTGTCTGTATATCGCTCTTTCTGTTAATAAAACGTCATAATACGAACTTATTTGTTTAAATAACCTTTGTTTAGCAAAAATAATTTAACTTTTTTTTTAAGTTCGTTATTTTATTTTTTGTTACATGTAACGCTGTTTAATTATAATTTGCTGTACCGCTTTCGATGTTGTTCGCACGTAAATGAAGGCTAAGAGGAGAAAACAGGAGGAGATTGAGAAACAGAAGTTGGAGGAGCACGCTAAAAGACAGCAGGTTTGTTTGGAATAGATATTATTTCAGGCACAAGATAAATAAGGCTATATATTTTAGCTATAGTTTTATATATAGGTTGTGAACGCAGATTGCTGAAATTTAAGTGTTATTTATCTAAAAGATATTAAGACAATATTAATTATAAACATTTTTGATAAATACCTTGGTTTAGATCCGTCTTCTCATTAACCCCCGTCAATTTTATATAGCTGCTAGATCTACGATCTTTCTAAAATTCTATTCAAAATCGATTATGAAAAAATATAATTCTGACATAAGTGATAATCCAATTAAAAATTAATATTATTTAAATATACACAGATACACATGAAATAATATATTTATTTACTGAAACATAGAAAAAAGGTTATACTAAAAAAGGGTTATACTGTTTCCTATTGCAGTCTAGACACATTATTTTGGGCTTTAGATCCTAAATACCCTGTAAACCAAAGGACTTGCTGAACTATCCACACGTATTCATCATAAACAAATAATATTTTGACTGGCCTGTTGGTCTAGTGGTTAGTGACCCTGCCTGCTGAACCGGAAGTCATGTGTTCGATTCCCATCCAGGACAAATCTTTGTGTGATGAGCATGATCATTTGTTCTGTGTCTGGTTTTAATGTATCTATAATATTTATGTATTTAGAAATATGTAATTGTCTGGTTACCAAAATACAGGCTCTGTCTAGTTTGGGATCAGATGGCCGTGTGTGAGTTGTCCCAATATATATTTTATATTCAGAACATTAAATGATATAACCCATTTGTTTTCCACTTTGATCGCTTTCTGGCGTAGATATCTTATTATCAAATCTGTATCTAATAGTTAAATACCATAAGGTCTATAATCGTCTATCACAACCACAGCCTATAATCATTGCGGTCAGCTATACCATCGACGAGTAAGTAACGATGCCCCTTGTTTCAGGAGAGAGAACTAAAGAGACAGCAGGCCATAATGCTCAAAGAACAGGTTAATATACTTATTTTATTGTTTTGTGTGTTTTATATTTGTGTGCATTTTGATGGAAGCAACAACTAATTAGTATTTGTTTAATTTTCTCGTGTATATTTTCCCTATTGTTGGCAAAAATTGAAATAAAAATACATTTAAATTGTTATGAAATTAACTTTTCACCATTTTATAATCTTTACTTGTGAGTGAGTAACTTTACAAAGATGAAATATATAAACAAAGACGGATTTGTAACACCATTTATAACTCAAGAACGGGTGAACCGATTTTCATGATCTTTGATTTATGGGGTTTGTCTACACCCGAATAGGAGTATAACTATAAAAAAAGTTACAAATGAAAGATGCCTTACGGGAACGCTTTCACACTAAAACTACTGAAATGATTTAAATGAAAGGTACACAGATAGTCTAGAGCCTGAGAAAGGACATAGGCTACTTATGGCCGCGATAACCGACATCCACGCGGGCGGAGCCGCGGGAAACAGCTAGTATAATATAAAATCTTAGTGTGGCCTGCAAACCTATCAAGTTTGCCGTGTGTAAATATTATTATTCCATTAAGAATGAATAAAATATATCTTTATAAGCTTAGCTTCACTTTGGTATACAGAATGAATGATAAATACTCTTAGTTGTTCCTTGTACCAAAATATGTTGTATTTAATTCAGTTTGTTTGTAACCCTGTGTTTCTCTTTTACAACCTTCGTTCGGACTCCGCGGGCTACAGCAAAAGTATATAACCGAGGTAATAAATACCGTAGTAGTAGCAATGTAGTGACCAAGGTTATAACTGCTTTTAGATATACTTATAAAACTACTTTAGTTATTTGTATAATAACTTTCGTGAAGAGTATTCATAATTATTTGAAACAAAACGGTTTACTCGCGTATATTCTCGGGATCGCCCGACTAGTTTCAGACTCAATAGGAGTCCCTAATCATGTCGAACGTGCGACTCGCGACACCACCGCCGCCGCGTCAGCTCATGATTAGGGACTCCTATAGAGTCTGAAACTAGTCGGGCGATCCCGAGAATGTGCCTGAGTAAACCGTTTTGTTTTGAATAATTACTTCAAGTATGCTTAATGTAGGTAGAAACTAGGACGTCTATAATTGGTCCCTAGAGAATTTATTATTAATCAGTCAACTGAGCCTAACTGTCCCCTCTGGATAAAGGCTTCATGGTGCTTGTTAGTGTATAATAGAAAATGGGGAATAGGGTAGTTGACTGGGTATGAAAAGACAAAATCTGATTAGTCCGTCAGTTAGATAATAAATAATAGTCAAAGTAAGTAATAAGTCAAAACAGGATACAGTCGAATTACACTATTCTATCCAAACAAATATTTTGTATTAAAAGTAATCTTAAGTTTTATTACTTAATGGTTAAAATGTTTCTCATAAAATATATTTTTTATAAAAATTTGCTATTATAGATTCTTGTTGTAAAAACATATTTGCATGCCATGGCACGTGGCATACATGTTTAGCTCTAATACCTTTAATTGTCATCTTACATACATAAATAATAATTTGTGTATGTACACACATGTTTAAAGAAATATATAAATAAAATAAATTAGGAAAAATCTAAGTAGATAATGCGAATCAAAGTTCAGGAGCAACTGACGTCATGTTTTGGCACAAAATCGTGACGTCACGCGACATTTTAAATCAATGTACCGTTGTGTTAGGTTACTATTTGAAACTTTTGTAAGTACAACAAAATTTGTAGATCCCATAACAATATTTTGTAACACTTCTTTGACTGACTGTACCTTCTGTCATTTATATCGTGCGGTAAAAATATATCCTAAAAACTTGCATGACGCTTTGTAAAATGGAAACACTTGTATGCATACTGACATATTGTAGATTTCTTAAGTAGTTAGCTCATTATTTATCATAAGGTAGTTAATAATAACTTTCGTGAGGAGTATTCATAATTATTTAAAACAAAACGGTTTACTCACGTATATTCTATATATATTGGAGTTGTCAAGAGTTCGACTCGCGACGCCACCGCGTCAGCTCATGAGGAGGGACTCCTATTGAGTCTGAAACTAGTCGGGCGATCCCGAGAATATACGTGAGTAAACCGTTTTAAATAATTAGGTAGTTAATATATTAATTGCGCTTCTTTTATGGCTTAGAATCTATGCATTCCTAGATTGTACTAGAGCTTGTTTTATTAATTTAAAATTGAA
This sequence comes from Diachrysia chrysitis, assembly GCA_932294365.1. NCBI lineage: Eukaryota > Metazoa > Arthropoda > Insecta > Lepidoptera > Noctuidae > Diachrysia > Diachrysia chrysitis. The sequence goes on from OW028669.1 coordinate 3,296,940, forward strand.
AGAATCCGGCTTTAGCTGAGTGGTTATAGGTCACCAAGTTTTAGTTCTATGGTACCGCGCCACAGTGCTTTAACTCCCTAGTGTAGGGCTCGTTTATTTTTTTTTTTATTATTTCTTTTAAATTAATCATGATGCCATTATTTTTTATCAGTCAATTGTTTTCTTATATTTTATTTATTGATTTAAACTTTTTGCTCAAATTGGTACAAAAAGGGTTTTAATGCCTGAAGCATTCTCTAGCAGTCAATCAAGGGTAGTGTCGAGATAAATATGGCTGGTGCACATTTGATAAAATGTATATACATATTTTATATGATCTGGTCATCCAATACTTACGTCCTAACCTTAAAATAATACGTTAAGTTGAACCGAGCGCGACAAATTTAGTTTTATATAATAAAGTCTTAAACTTATATCTAAGACTCGCTTATTTTAACAAGCCTACAAAAAGGTTACAGGTCATTTAAAAAACAGCCGATATAGAAGCTGGCCTACTTAAATAAAAAAAAAACTTAATTCTTATATTTCTCTTGCTTAGGAGAGAGAACGAAGACGCCAGCACACGACTTTCATCCGCCAACTCGACTCCCGGAGGAGGTGGGAAGAGAGAGAGCGGAGGAAGCACCAGAACCTGCTCGACCGGCTGCTAGCCAAGGAGAAGAAGCTGCAGCAGAGGAGAAAGGAGATGGAACTGCTCTCTGAACTAAGGTGAGATGAGTTTAGTTAGGATGGAAAGAGATCTGAGGAAAGACCAAAACATCCAAGTTGTATTTAAAAAAAGTAATTTTAGCACTTCAGTCATGGTTTTTTTTTAAACCGAGACCGCTTAGGAAATGTATCACATGTAACAAATACTTTTCGTACATAAATTGTATACAGCGTTAGTTTTCAATAACCAGCCAAATTTTCAGAAATAATTAAGAATCGATAACATTTTTGATGTCTGCCACTGAAAGGCGAACGTGTAGATATGATAACAGCACAAGTCAGTTCATCAACCTGGATAGGTAACAGCTGATCAATTTGGCGGTACACACACATATATACACATATACACGCATACAAGGGCATTGATTCCAGTGGGAATCGACGCCTAGTGAGGCTATCACCGAGGCAAATTATTGAGACATTTCTAAATGAATTCTATTATTTTATTTTATTTATTTCGACTTAATCTATTCGATATAATTTTAAAAAAAATATATATTACTCTTCTAGACGGCCACAAGAAGACTCGTCTCTCTCGGACCAGAAGCCGCTGCCGACCCTCAGCCGGATCCCGGGGCTTAAGCTGCCTGGACAGGCCATGGCTGACATTCTACAAGTGTACGAGTTCATACACAACTTCGGACAGACGCTTGGATTTGGTATGTTATATAAAAAATAACATACACATATAATTAACATATTTGACGACCTCCGTGGTCGAGTGGTTTTCAAGGTGTCGCCAACTCTGAGGTCCTGGGTGCGATCCCCGGCCGGGTCAATGTAGAAAATCCCTTTTCTACATTGTCTTGGGACTGGGTGTTTGTGGTACCTTCGTTGTCTCTGAATTCCATAACATAAGCGCTAAAGCTACTTACTTTGGTTTCAGAGCAATGAATGTGTTGTTTCTTATTTAATTAAAAAAAAGTATACCTATATATTTAAATTTTGTTGAAATTTTGAGTGCATTTTAGGCTGACTGGTACAAAAATCAGGTTAATGATAGTTCCGCGCCGCACCGAGCATGCTTTATTGAACCCACAGCTCCGGCAAAGGCAAGGACGGGACCGGGGTATTTTTAGTCGGTGCAAGTCCGACATACCCTCACCTAGTGCCCTCAGCGTGGGTTAGTTTTTAGATTTTCACACCGTAAAAAACAGGTTAATGACAGTTATGTTTATATTTTCCAGACATGGATTCGATTCCAACACTCAACACGTTCCAAATGGCGCTCCTACCTGATTGTAGCGTGGAGGCCGAGGAGGAACTGCTCCAAGTCCTGACTCAACTGCTTATCACGGCGATAGGTAAGAAGAATATGTTTCACTCTTCACCATTTGTCTGTAGCATCGTAGCTCCTGGGGGGTTGATTTTGAATGAATTTGATTTGCCCATGCAAAATTGTTATTCATTTAGCAGGGACACCAACAACACACAGTACAAAAAAATACTCTCAATGTTTAGACTCCAGTCAGTTCCTTCTATTGACAGTATTTTTTTTTAAGAATCCTATCTCCTGCCCCCTAAACAAAAATCAATTTTGCATTGGCAAATAAAATACATTATTGCGGGGAGATAAAATTTAAGCTGCGCTAATACTATCGTGAGTTTGTTTCCACAAGTCTTCATCATACAGAACACGTTCGGATTGTCTTTAGTATGACGGTAGTACCAACGAAAGTTGAGTATTTATGATGCCTTAAGGCTTCAATTTGGTATTTGAATATTATCAAAATATTTGTTCGTAACAAATATTTCTAAAAAGTGTCGCAAATTTAAGCAAGCCTTATACAGCTAAAAACTATGAAATGTTGCCAACATTACGTCTATATAAAACATGTGAAAATGACGATTCTTATACTATATAACTAACAAAAAACCTGTTTTTCGTTGTTCAGAGGACCCAGGCATCCCTCACCCGGGCCGCCACACCACACTGCTGGGGCACGCCATCCGCATGGGCGACATCACGCCGCACAACCTGAGCGAGGTGCTGAGGATATACCTGTATGCCAACGCCACCGGGGAGGTTAAGGCACTTACTGGTACGTATTATCCTTACTAATATTATAAATGTGAAAGTAACTCTGTCTGTCTGTCGGGCTTTTACGCCAAAACTACTCAACCAATTTAAATAAAATTTGGCACGAATAGTCTAGAGCCTGAGAGAGGACATAGGCTATTTTTTGCCGCGATAACCGACATCCACGCGGGCAGCCCGGACAGCACGCGACAGCCGCGGGAAACAGCTAGTATCCATATATATAAAGTTCTCGTGTCACAGTGTTTGTAACCGAACTCCTCCGAAAAGCCTTGACCGTTTTTTATGAAATTTCTTGTGCATATTTGATGGTCTGAGACTATTTTATATACCTAAGATTTATATTTTTATTTATATGGCAAAACGACGTTTGCCGGGTCAGCTATAATAAAAATTAGTCTTCATGTTTCTTTGGTTATCCCATAACTTCCAAACGACTGCACCAAATCGGTCATTTCTTTTTTGTTATGTTCTTTATTGAAAGGACAAGATTTTTTATAAAAGCAAATAAAAGAAAACGTAAGGAAATGTTTTGAAAATCTCACAACAAACGAAGCCGGTGCGGGCAGCTAGTACTGATATATAACATAATGCTGCTAATATAACAAGCATTAAATTAAGAAATATATTATATAAAAACAGTTTTAATGTAACTTGAACCAAAATCCTCATCAAATAAGTTAAACAACGATGCGTCTTTTAAATATAGACCTCTCATTACAAAATACTGTATACTGTAAATGGTCAAATAAATGGCAATTGTCAACAATTTTTACTTAAGTTCCAAAACTAGATTTTATTAAAGTATTTTGAGCAGCAAAATAATATTTACAAAAGAAAATAACAAAATACATTAATAATAAGGTATTTAAAATCTTTTATATCAAAACATAGATACGTAATTTTTTGCCGGTTGATAAATATTCACAACTATGGTATTACTACAATAAATTTAACGTAAAAAGATAATTTTCAAAATTTATTCACAATAATCGACAGCGCCAAAACTGTAAATATACTTAAAATAAAAAACATTGGACAGAACTTCCTCCTTTTATGAAGTCGGTTAAAACTAATTAAGAAATTCCATTTTTTTTAATTTTCTACAAATTTAAACTATTCATAATAATCGACAGCGAAAATAAACTGAAATACCTTAAATTACATCGAACAGAACTTCCTCCTTTTAAGAAGTCGGTTAATTGGAAATTTCAAAGCTATTGCACTTTAGTACAAATAGCTATCCAAAAATATTAAAAGAAGAGGCCTATACCCATTATCCAGTGGGACTGAATATGGCTGTTGTAGTTACACCGTCAGTCAAACTACTTAGGTTGTCTCGTGTAACGAAACCATTGCGACTTTTAATTCGACGACAACGCCATCTAGTTACAAAAGTGGAACTACAAAGTTAGTCTTAAAAGTATTTTTTTATATTTTTTTTTGTTATTTTCGATTATTATGATAGAAGGGTTTTTTTTTAAATAGGAAAAATATTTTTATGCTAATATTTGTAGGTTTCAGAAAGAAATTGAGATAAATGACCAAACATAATATGTCAGGATAGAAAAATATTTGTTTGGTTGTATATTACTGAACGTTCTAATAAATTATAAGCTATAGACATTTAAATAGATAAGCATAAAAATATAGTATATTAAAATATAAATAAATGTAAAATATAAAAATTAAAAATAAATTCATTAAGTAAAGTTAACTATTCATAGTTCATACCATGTTGGTTATGAATAAACTAAAACAATTATTTATTAAAAAAAAAGTAGATGATTTTGTGTATTTTTTTTTTTTTTTTTTTATCATATATAAAATTCTCGTGTCACGGTGTTCGAACTTGAACTCCTCCGAAACGGCTTGACCGATTTTGATGAAATTTTTTGTGCTTATCCGGTATCTATGAGAATCGGCCAACATCTATTTTTCATCCCCCTAAATGTTAAGGGTAGTCCACCCCTAATTTTTATTTTTTATTTTTTAGGCAAAATTTTTTGTTTTTATTTTTTTATGACACAGCATACAAAAATACATACAACCCTAAATTTTCATCCCTCTACGATCAACCCTTATATTTTATTTGTTAATTAAAAACTTTAATTTTTTTTGGTAATTTTTTTTTTTATTTTTTGATGACTTACAATAAAAAATAGGGTAGGGTAGGTAGGGTGGGGTAGGTAGGGTAGGGTAGGTAGGGTAGGGAAGGGGAGGTAGGGTAGGGTAGGTAGGGTAGGGTAGGTAGGGTAGGGTAGGTAGGTAGGGTAGGTAGGTAGGTAGGGTAGGGTAGGTAGGGTAGGGTAGTTAGGGTAGGGTAGGTAGGGTAGGGTAGGTAGGGTAGGGTAGGTAGGGTAGGGTAGGTAGGGTAGGGTAGGTAGGGTAGGGTAGGTAGGGTAGGGTAGGTAGGGTAGGTAGGGTAGGGTAGGTAAGGTAGGTAGGCTAGGGTAGGTAGGTAGGGTAGGGTAGGTATTTTTAATTAATAGGGCAAAACAACGTTTGCCGGGACAGCAAGTATTATATACTTTTCACAAAATCTTTAAACACATGTTATTGGTAACTAGTCGTTCTAGTTGAAGTATATAATTACTGCTTTTTTAATTTTTTCTACCCTTAATGGCGGGAATTCTTACTTTTAAAGACTGCATAGATTGAATTGTAAATGGAATGTTTGTAAAACCTTGCGCGATACAGGGATTAAATTATCCGGAGCGGGCGTTGTATTGAATTATTATTAAACTAGCTGTCCCCCGCGACTTTGTTCGCGTGTTTTAGTTTCAACGGTTTTTCATTATTGCAACATTTTTTATTTATGCTCCGCTCCTATTGGTCGTAGCGTGATGTTATATAGCCTATAACCTTCCTCAATAAACGGACTATCTAACACAAAAATAATTATTCAATTCGAACCAGTAGTTCCTGAGATTAGCGCGATACAACACGATCAAACAAACAAACAAACAAACTCTTCAGCTTTATAATATTAGTATAAATTTAGAGATTCGAATATATGTATGTATATTTCTTTGGCACGCACTTTAGCCTAAACAGCTTGGTGGATTTTAGCTTGAGATGTGTCGTTAGATTTGTCATAACTGTGAGAGTGACACTGGGTGTATTAAAATTTTAAAAATAAAATGGCCGATTTTTGGTGCCAAATGTTTCAAAAATGATTTTTTTTTTTTTGCTAAAAAGAACTGATGCAGTTCAAGCATAGGTTTGAGGCTACAAACTGTATCAGACTTCGACTGTACTTGAAAAGCGGGGATTATCGTTCAACGGAAGTTTTCATAAAAAAAAAATTACATACTTAAAAAAAAAGAGGAGGTTCTACGTTCCACTGTTCGTATTTTTTTTATGGTTATGATAATCATGTATTGGTTTCCACCAGGTCTAACAGCGGAGCGCGAGCGCGAGCGTCGCGTGGCGGACCACCACCAGACGGACGCGGAGATGCAGCACACCTGCGTCAGCACCAAGAACGCCGCCTACTACGAGCATCTGCACACTAACGCCACCTACAAGCTGTCAGGTAAACAAGATATATAGATATACTGGTTAACATACAGTGGCTATTGGAGACCAGACATATGTACATAATATACAAATACCAACATACCACACATTTAATTATACACTATACGATTATTTCTGTACTTAAGACATAATTATAATACTTACGTTAACTGATTTTTCGTGCGACGACACACGTTTATGCAAAAATATCGACGGTTCCGATATTATTTGGGTCTATATATATTCAGTTTTGAGACAGTTTTAATAAAACGATGCGCTCTGTTTCGACACTAATTCTACGATTTTACATGTTCATACTGGTGGTCACAGTTTATACTCGATATGCGCGCTCTATACTTTAATTATTTTTTTCTCTAAGGTTACAATTATAATACCTACACCATTTAGTTAAAATGCAGTTTTTTTATTAAGACCTGAAACTATTGAAATCTTACTTTAAAAACTTAAATTAATGGGCCTGTTTCCTATTTTTTTTTTAATGTCCGTCTTGATGATTAATGAATTTTATTGGACACGTATTTTTTCTTTTTTCCTGCAAACAAAAAATGATCAAAATACAGAGAACTGAAGTTACGCGTGACGTCACTCCTCGCTACGATTTTTAGCGAGGCGTAGCGTCATAAGCCCCCACTCCGAAACTTTAAAGCGGTGTATCTTTGTATTTTTTTATTGTTTTGATAAAAGAAAAAATACGTGTCTAATATTTTTTTATTATCTAACTGACGGACTAAATAGATTTTAACTTTTCATACCCAGGAAACATCCCTATTAGATTGATTACATACATTTTGTACAAAAGGTTTAAAACTAATTCGGCCATTATTCATTTGTCCACAGAGGCGCTCCGCGACAAATCATTCCTAGCCCTGAGCGCGACCATGAAGGCTCGCATTCTGGCGTTCATATGCGACGAGCTGCTGCAGAACAAGGCGGTGTTGCGGCAGCTGGACGCGTCTCTAGAACACCTTAATCAATTAAAGAAGGAGAGATATCTCATGGATATGAAGATCAGAAAGTGAGTAATTAAACAAACTAAAACATTTTGATTTAACTATAAAATAATAGTTTTTCCAATTCCAGGGATTAGCAAGCGTACTTTAAAGAAAAATCGATGCAGTTATGTTTATTTTTTTAAATAAAGAAATGTTTCCGTTGAGTAGAATTTGATATTTCCAGTATTTAGGGTACTTTCACTCCTAATTATTTCAAACAAAACGGTTTACTCACGCTTATTCTCGGGATCGCCCGACTAGTTTTACACTCAATAGGGGTCCCTAATCATGAGCTGACGCGGCGGCGGTGGTGTCGCGAGTCGAACTCGCGACGCCACCGCGCAAAGCGCTCGAAGAGTTCGACTCGCGATACCACCGCGTTAGGGATAGGGACCAGCGAATCCGAGAATATACGTGAGTAAACCGTTTTGTTTTAAATAATTATGAATACTCCCCACGAAAGTTATTATACAAATACTTTCCCTCCATGTGTGCACATTGAACATTCTTCTTTTTTAACAGGTCTTTTATTTAAATGATATTTATGAATTTGCAATACAGCTTGAAACTACCTAAATATATCATATGTCCCTATCTTCTGTCTCCCCAGGGTCCGAGTGATGCACCAGCGCAAGGTGCGCGCAGAACAAACGGAGAAACAACAAGCCCTAGCGCTCGAGCGCATGCAGCGGTTAGTGGAAGAGAGTGCAGCTAACTTGAGGGCCTCTCCACAAGATCACCTGCAAGATGACGGTAATACTTAACTTTAACTAGCTGTGCCTTCATATAATTTTATGTAGCAGGCTTGCAATCAATTGATAAAAAGAAACATTAACAGATCTACGTAAATTTTATCAAATTATTAATCTTTCTAATCAAGATGTTAACAATTAAATTTAAATTATGCAACTATCGACCTTCGACGTTTTCTTAATTCATTTGTAACAAAAATGTAATATCTTGGACAACTCCCACACGGCCATCTAATCCCAAACTAGGCAGAGCCTGTATTATGGCAACCAGACCACTGATAAACACACCTATATATTTCTAAATACATACATATAGTAGATACATTACACCCAGCCACAGAACACATGATCATGCTCATCACACAAATATTTGTCCTGCGTGGGAATCGATCCCACGGCATCTGGTTTAGCAGTCAAGGTCACTTACCACTAGACCAACAAGCCAGTCAAAGCCTTGTTTCACCGCAACTCAACTTAAGACGGTCTTAAAAGTCTTTAAGTCGCTACTTTACACCTTAAAGCGACAGAGACAGCACGAGACTTGACTTTTTACTCGATTTTGTTATAGTTATTATGATTTTGAAAAGATAACTAACAACACAAACTTTTGAATGCATGGATAGCCGAGTCGTATAGGTCGCCACGCCAATTACCACTGTGCGCAACGTGACGCGGGTTCGATCCCCGCATGGGACAAGCATTTTGGTGATCCACAAATGCTTGTTCTAAGTCGTGAGTGTTGTTTCTGCAGATGATTTAAATGTTTTTGAAAGCCGTCGCAATACAATGATTAAATTCCTTAATGCGGGAGTTGCTTAAAAAAACAATAGTTTCTTTTCAGTACTGTCAAGTGTAAACAGATATTAAAAACTTACCATACTGCTTCTTTAACAGAGAACCATCAAACACCAGAAACACCGGAAACTCCTAAAAAACAAGAGAAGGAGTCTTCTCCACACCCAGAAAGCGAAACGGAGAAACAATCAGACATAACTTCTCCATACAAAGAAACGACAGCCACTGAAGAAAGCGACAAGGAATTATCGCCTCTAAAGGATCTGTCGAATAGTATGAAGAATAAGGAAATGTTGAATAACAATAAGGACGAGTGCTCCCCGACAGATAATAAGATTGATAAGGATAGCATGATTGGTGATTGTGATGCTATTCTAAGTGATTTGGAGAGTGAAGGAACTCAGCCGGAGGAGGTAAGATTAAAAAAGTTGTTATTAATTTAAAAATCTAAAAATCTACGCCTAATATACATGTAGGTACTTATATCTATATACTAATATATCAAGCTGAAGCGTTTGTTTGTTTGAACGCGCTAATCTCAGGAACTAGGTACTGGCCCGATTTGAAAAATTCTTTCAATCTTGGATAGCCTATTTATTGGGGAAGGCTATAAGCTATATAACATTACACTGCGACCAGAAGGAGCGGAGCATAAATGTAAAATGTTGCAAAAATGAAAAATAAATATGAAAAAATATTAGACAAGTATTTTTTCCTTCATCAAAACAATAATCAAATACTTTAAAGTTCTGGATTCGGGGCTGATAACATCACGCCGTACGAAAAATGTAGCACGGAGTGACGTTGAATTTATAACTCAACCTAACGGATCGTTAAATAAAAATTTGACAGTTTCCTATTTATCAAGTATTTAATTATTCATGTACTAATTATTTTGGTTCTCCACAGGATGAAGACAAGAACCTATCATCGGAGGAGCTGGCTCGCAAGCTGGAGAAGCTGCTGAAGCAGTCGGAACAACAGCTGCTGCAGCTCACGGCCGGGTCCCACGCGCTGAGAGCCACCTGCTACGGACAAGACCGGTTAGTACACGCAAAATAACTTATTCATTAAATAAAATTATGCGATATAAAGACATAATTCATTACGAATATGCTGATGTCCAATAAATAGCTCGACATACATAAATAAATTTTCTAGGTATCAAGTATTCATCGATGTTCTTGAATATATTTTCATTTTTGACAAAAAAAGGACTTGTGTAGCCAGCTCATACACAAATTAGGGAGTACGAATGGCTGACAATCAGCGCTGTGACGGGTCGTGCTCGTCCCGGTACAGCATTAGCTGAGCCATCTCCTTTTGCTACTGTCTTCAGACTGATATATAATAATATGTACCGTGTTTTTTTTAGTTTTAGATGCAATTAATGTCTTTTTATTTTTTACTTAATAATTAGATGTTAAAAAAAGTATTGGAAAACCTATTTTTTAAAACAAGATACGAAATAATGTGATGGATGGTGAAGATTATGTATGTAATGTTAGCCTATGAGGACAAAATAAAACCATTATTATGGAGCGGGTTTGCAATCAATCAATAAAATGAAACATTAACAGATTTACATAAACTTTATCAAATTAATCGTAATCAAAATGTTAACAATTAAATTTAAATTTACGTTCGATTTATGAGTATGTCGCCTCTTGACAGCTCGGTGATACGTCATTACCGGAAGCTCAGCCACGCCCCCTTCGACGTTTTCTTAATTCATTTGTAACACCATTTTCTTTATTTCTAGACTTGAACTTTTTCTTCTTTCGGAACATATGTCGAGCTAGACATCCTGCATACACATTTACATAATACATTTATTGTCAAAGCGTGTTAGTAATACATTGACGGTGTAGGTACTGGCGTCGCTACTGGTCGCTGGGCAAGTGCGGCGGCATCTTCGTGGAGGGCATGGAGTCCGCGCAGCCCGAGATCATGCTCTACCACCAGCAGCTCGAGGCGCACGCGCTCAGCGGGCACGCGCCCGACAGCAGCAGGAAGAAGAAGAAAGGTGAGACCTCTGCTGGCCAACTGTCTCTCATACAGGACGCACAGCTCACGATGAAATTTTTAGTAAAAATAATGTAACTTCAGTACAAAGTTTTAAAGTATGTACAACTTTTGTAATGGTCCTCCAGTTAATATCATTTAACTAGCTTTTGCCCGCGGTCCCGCCCGCGTAGGTATCCGTTATCGCGGCAAAAAGTAGCCTATGTCATTTCTTAAAATCCAAGCTTCATACAAAATTTTATTAAAGCGGTTTAGTGGTTTAACCGTGAAAGATTCACAGACAGAGTTACTTTCGTATCTATAATATTATGTTAGTAACCTGTGTTAGTAACTATGAAACAGGATTCTAGATTCAAAACAGTTTTTCACTTCTTTACTTAAATTATATCTTTTGTTATGGTCCACCAGTAAATATCACTATATATTTAACTAGCTGTTGCCCGCGGTCACGCCCGCGTAAGTGTTATCGTGGCAAAAACTAGCCACAACCTTTCGTGGGATCCAAACCTACTCCTACAAAGTTTAATTAGAATAGTAAAGCGGCTAAGCCGTGAACATGTAACAGACACACAGACTGAGTTCGTTTCGCATTTATAATATTAATATTATTTTTACCTATATACATAAAATGATGAAAATGATTCCTGATTTGCCTTGTTCACGCCAAAACTTTTAAACGACTGCACTAAATCGGATAATTCTGTTTTGTTATGTCCCTAATTGTAAAGACAAGGTTTTACAAAAAAAAAATGTCACTTCACCTGTACTAGATAAAATGCACTTACATATTCAACCCTCTTTAGTTATCTATTTCTAAAGTCCATTATGTTTTTACTATGATGCTTATCATAATATAATATTTACCGGCCAATGACGATTTAATAATGATGATTAATGATGATTTAAGGGCCAATGACAGTTATTCAAACAAGAAGCAAAACCGTCTTTTTCGGGTTCCAAGACAGTCAATCGTTTCCCTGAACACCGAGCTTAACTATTTTGGTGGTATTCATTGGTTATCATTATAGATCCTGGCTACAGAAGTTGCAATGATGGGCATGTGTGGCGGGCTAGTCCCTATTTAAAAGTTTATAAATAATCCAGTTTATTGTTAATACATACAGTCAGTCAAGTCAGCCTATGGCAGCTACTGCACTGGTCTGGTGTTGCCTTCTACCTACCTGCTACAAACCAACTGTAAATGAACTCTCGCAACACCGACGCTAAAGAACATAATATGGTATTTTGTGTAAAAAAATATTTATTTTAAAGTGCAATTTACAATGGACATGGACCATTAGGGTTACTCTTGAATTAATTTAAATACTAGGAATAACAATTTTGCATTGGCATTGTGTTAGTTAACACAATGCCAATGCAAAATTTTTATTCATTTAGCAGGCACACAAACAACACACAGTATAAAAATAATACTGACAATGTTTAGATTCCATTTGTTCCATTAGAGAACTTAGTTACTTATCAAATAAAAAAAAACTAATCGTTGATTACCCAAACATAAAAATTTGTCTTTAGATTTTATAACAAATAATAAGGTTAGTTAAAATATTATAAACTTTAACTTGTACATTAATTGTCCCCAGCACCAAAAGATAAGAAAGAGCTCCAAGAAGAGAAGCGCGACCCTGAGACGGAAGCGCAGAAGAAGGAAGAGGCTCTCAAGAGTGAGATGGAGTTAAAGAGTATCAAGTCTGAGCTCAATCTCAGCGATCACACTCAGATTATTAAATACGAGCCCAATGTTAAGCATGGCGCTTGTAAGGTCGAAGGTAAGATTAATGATCTAATATTTGTTTTTAATTAAATAATGTTATACAATACTTAGTATACTTGAGTTGTAAACATGGCTACAATAATTAAAACTTAAACACTTCATTTATTCTGTAGGCTCATCAATAAAAATGGAAGAAAAATACATCCAACAGAAGAACAACGAAGAACAAGATATGTTAGACATTGAGGACTCCATTCCAACCGCCTTCTTAGTCCAGAAACCCACCCATAAACCCATGTTCGCCACCCAGGCCGAACCAATGGACAAACCACAAGAAATCGTTAAAGTCGAAAACGTGGTCAAAAACGAAATGGATAACGAAGATCTAGAAGAAAGCAAAGATACTCTAGTAAATAATTTAGAGGAATTAAGAAAAATGGCGGAAGCAGTCTCTATACAACTAGACGCGGCCAAAAAAGAAGCAGAAAAAGAAGAGAAGGAAAAAATTAAGAACGAAACCTTAGACTCTAATTCCGCACACCTACAATTGTACTCAAAAATGTTAGACGGCAAATGGTTCTCTATACTAAGGCACGAGAGTTCATTTTTGAATAACATAAACGAAATAGAAAAGCAAGATTTACCAGAGTTTTGTGATAATGAACATACTTGTTCAGAGGTTATTTTGTGTCAAGGTCATAAATGGGATGTGTCAAATAATCTTCATTTGTTAAATGACCCGAGTCTGTTTACTCTTAACTCTATGGTAACGAGTGTACAGGTGCCCTCAAATAATGTGTATGCAGATTCTAGCTTGACAATGTCGGGGTTAGATCAAGAGATTATAGATAATAGTTTTAATAAAGATGGCAGTGTCCATGAAACTGAAGTTGAGGAGGACAGCAAAGAACAGGTATTCATGTTTCTTTTATTATAGAAAAATATATACATATCTACAGAGTGTTATCCATCCAAAAGGGTCGAAGAGTACATATGGTATCGAGTAATAAAGTAATTGGTATAAAAATTTTCGCATCAATTATTCGACACCAAAAATCATAACAAACATGTCACAGCACTACGAGGTTTAATATCTTATTAGGTCACTCATAAAATTTTAAGATACATCGCTTAAGTGTTCTGGTTATGATTTTTGTTGTCAAAAACACAGTGTATTTGATGAAACTTCTCCGAAACAGCTTGACCGATTTTCGTTTAGTTAGATTGTTTATTTAGAATAGGTTTTATGCTATTTTTATACCCCTAGATAATAAGGGTGGCCCTCTCCACAATTTTATTATTACTTTTGGACAAATTTATAAAACACAAATTAAAATCAAAATCATCAGAAACTTTGTGTTCTCAAAGACCTATCTATTAAATATGGCTTCGTGGAAGTAATTATCTTGCAATATATAATATAACTTAACCCACAACGACAATTTCCATATATTATGTAAAATTGTGACAATCCTACTCCTCCAAATCTTTTCGATATATTTAAATACCATAAATATAATTTATTTAACAGGACAATGACTTAGAAAAAGAGCTCCAAGCGGACGCCCTCAAACACGACATGTTGGCACAGAAAGCCAAAGCCAACAGCCTCACAAGTCTCGGCCTGTTGAACTTCAACGCTCTCTCTACGTACGTCACGTGTGACAGCCCGCCGCCGATACAGATGTCGGCTGAGGAGATGGACCAGCTGGAATCCTGCAAGGTGCATGGCTTGCCGAAGAAGGTCGAAGGGAATTATGTTCCGAGGGAGTTGAGGTGAGATTATGTGATTGTTTCTTACAGAATTCCCAAGTAATCCTTTTTAGAGTTTCGCACCCAAAGGGGGGAGACCCTATTACTAAGATTCAGCTGTCCGTCCGTCTGTCTGTCCGTCTGTCACCAGGCTGCATGTCATGAACAGTAATAGTTAGACATTTTTTTTTTACGGATGTTGTATTTCTGTTGCCGCTACGACAACAAATACTTTTTCTAGCTCTTAAACCGTACTTTGTGGATTTTTGCCATTTTTTGCGGAAGGCACCCTCGCGGCCATAACCCGCTGGTAATCTCGCCAGCATAAGTGACCAGAATATAAAAAAAACGGACGGTAGAATTTTCTTCTTTCTGCTTAAAAGTTTCTATCGTCCGTTAGCAAAACGACTCGTTTTTTAATATTGGAAATAGGCATAAGTCAGTCTAGGTAAAACTGTCTTAAGGCTCCTGTAAAGTAATTATATTTTGTTTCCTACCATTTTCTTTATGAGTTAACTTCCTATTTAGACACGGCTGGTGGCGCATAACAGAGACGGATCAGCTCCGTGACCTGATGGATTCCCTTCATCCGCGAGGAGTGAGGGAGAGGGAGTTACATACTTCTCTCACCAACCATCTGCCCACCGTTAACAATAAGGTAATACTATATAATATAATTATATTCTAATGTAGGTTTAAAAAAACTGTTATGAACGATTAGCTACTCAATCGCCATCCTTACTAATATTATAAATGCGAAAGTAACTCTGTCTGTCTGTCTGTCGTGCTTTCACGTCAAAACTACTGAACCGATTTAAATGAAATTTGGTACACAGATAGTCTAGAGCCTGACATAGTGACATGTGACGGGCCTGTTGGTCTAGTGGTTAGTGACCCTGACTGCTAAACCGGAGGTCGTGGGTTCGATTCCCACCCAGGACGAATCTTTGTGTGATGAGCAAGATCATTTGTTCTGTGTCTGGGTGTAATTTATCTATAACATGTATGTATTTAAAAATATATAAGTATGTTTATCAGTTGCTGGTTGCCATAACACAGGCTCTGCCTAGTTTGGGATCAGATGATCGTGTGTGAGATGTCCTAAGATATTATATTATTATTATTATATTATAGGCTATTTGAGTAAATATACTGTGAATGGAAATGGAAACAATTTTTACCAACACGTCACAAGTTTCTTTCGTCGACGACGTCGTTAACTTTGTAATTTTTTAATGGTTTGATAAAAAAAAAACACCTTTTGTTTCTTTTTTATGTATCTGGCGGACTAAATGGATATTTCTTTTGCACACCCATTCCACACCCCTATTAGTGTAATGTGCTTAAATTTATAACACAAATACATTTTAAGAAGTCTCTAAGATTGTCCAAAAAATACTTTTCCCTACAGCTATACATCGAGAAGGGCGACATCCTCGGCACGGAGCTGTGCGTGTCGCACCTGGACCGCGTCATCGCGCAGAACGGCGGCTTCCCCTCGCTCGACACCTCGCACTCCGCGCACACGCAGCGGAGACTCGACATGCAACTGCTCAATATGGTGATTACATTATTTTCTTATTAACAGGAGAGCGGACTACTTTTTTTTATTTACACGTCACATATAATAATAATACCGGCCTATAAACGTCCCACTGCTGGGCACAGGCCTCTTCTCATGTAGAGAAGGCACGAGCATTGATCACCACGCTTGCTCATTGCGGGTTGGCGATTTTAGATTCCAATTTTTGGAATCCAGCTTTCCTCACGATGTTTCCTTCACCGTTTGTAATGGTGTCTTAGAATTATTAAGAAAGTACATATAACTTTGAAAAAGTGACATTGGTGGTGGAACCTGCAACCTTGTGCATACAAATCCGTTCGTTGAACCGCTAGGCCACCATGACATCTCACACGTTACATAGATAATTAAATAAATATTCGACACGTATATTTTTGTTTATTAAGCAAACGACGAGGAATATACAGTGAATGGAAATGTCGCATGACGTCTCTTGTGGGTACGATTTTTACCTACACGTGACGTCACAAGCCCCCACTCCAGAGCTTTGAAGCGCTTTAACTTTGTCATTTTTCATTGAAGTTTTTTTTAATTTTTATCTATCTGGTGGACTAAAAACGATTTATTATGCTGGGGCCACACTAGCGTTTAACGTCAATGCCCATTATGTCGATAATTATTGCGATAATTTTTAACGCATTAAAGTGGGTGGCTACACTTTAACGGTCAACATGAATGCTCATTATTGGCGATAAAAACTTCAGTTGCGCTCTCGACGCACACTGACAATACGTAGTGTGGCCGCTTCATCGCATCAATTCTCGCGTTAATCTCTTTGATGTACCGCTCCTGAAGCTATCGCCTAACGCCAAACGGCAATGTTAATGCCATTGTCAAATTATCCCGTTAATTTGTGGCTACACCTATAGTTAACGTCCGTATCGCGATAATTAATGGCATTTCTCGTTAGTGTGGCCCGGGCTTTAGACGTTACCACGTCAAAAAGATGTTGAGGCTGGGGTGTAACGGCGAGGCGTGTGCAGGTGGAGCAGCTGGAGGAGCGCGTGGCGGCGGCGTCCATGCAGGTGAAGGGCTGGCGGCCGGCGCGCGCCGCCGAGCCCGCCGAGCCGCCGGCGCCCGTGGCGCGCGCGCGCCGCAAGCTGCAGGCGCTCGAGGCGCACATCGAGCGCCGCTACCTCAAGCCGCCGCTCGTGCAAAGGTACGCTAGGTAATGTATGGCTCCTTTATACCGCCCTACCACCGCCCTACTACCTCATTCTGGGCGGATCGCCTTAAAAAAACCCCGGAAAACCTGTAGTCGAGCATCCGATATCTTCGCATAAGTCCGCGACAGAGTTATAGCTATCTTTTAAATATCTCTCACGATAGTTATTGTACAAATGAAAAAATATATACAAAAAAAATAGATATTGGACTGAAGCGGTTTTCCTTTTATACCCCTCAAATATAAAGATTAAAATGTAAAAAAACGAGTGTGCTTTAGACCACACGACTGAAGAAAAACTTCTTTATATACGAAACGTAACTGGCTATGACAGAAAGAGTGAAAGAAAATGCGTGCTCGCACCTCTCTCTTGTAGTACAGTAATATACGAAACGTAACTCTCTATCATATAACATCCGTTCGCCTCGCCCGATCACACTTTTCGTAACGCTCTCGTCACGCATTCGCCAGCTTACTCCCCAAGCCAAGCGTGCGTAAAGAAGTTTTACTACAAAACATTCATTCAAAAATGGTTTTCCACCTCAATTTTAAGAATAAATCATAACTTTGAATTTAATTTTGCAGTAACAAGACACAATAACAATATCAGCACTTTATTTTATTAACAATAAGGTTCATTTTCATCATTTATTACAATTAATTTCGTAACATCACAACATCAAAGTATTAATAGTATTATTTGTATTGTATACAGCACATCAGAAGCAACGTTAGGCGCAGTCCTACAGGGTGAACACGGGAACGCGTCAGCACCGTCGCCACAGAACTCCGAAGCTAGTGAGGGGAAAGGTAAATAGACTAGTTAAATCTATACTAATATTATAAAGCTGAAGTGTTTGTTTGAACGCACTAATCTCAGGAACTACTGGTTTGAATTGAATATAGAGTGCGCTTATCGCATGGCAACATTTTGATTAATAACAGAGTTTTAGTTAGAGCGTTCTATAAGCTTGTAGAACACTTTAACGAAAGAGTGTTTTAAACCTTCTATAAGGATTTTTTATGAATAAGACCGTTATTGGCCCCGATTCTTTAAAACCCATACTAAACTTATTTTAGGCCATCGGCATCTTTTTCACTTATACACAATTAGAAAAGGACAGTCGAAAATTTGAGCTGACAAATTTAGTTTCGACTAAAATTCTCATACAAATGACACATTAAAGGAGAAGCCTATGCCCAGCAGTGGGATGACAAAGGCTGTAGATGATGATAATGACAAGGGAATCGGCGCCATTGTTTATAAATAAGTTTGTTGTTGTACTCAGCAGACAACAAGGGCATAACCCGCGGGCTGGCCACGTGGCGCGAGGCCGTGTCGCGCTGCAGCACGTCCGCGCAGCTGGCGATGCTGCTGCACGCGCTGGAGGCCGCCGTGGCCTGGGACAAGAGCATCATGAAGGCGGTACGTATGAGGCATGTACGTAAGCCAGGCCCTTCTAAATTGTTGTGTGATCTGGGGTGGAAGCCCTACCTATTGGCAATTCGAGTTTTGTAGTCCAAAATCACGCTTAAGTTTTGTTTGAGGTTTGAGTCCTACCCATAGCAATGAAAGGTAGGGAAATTCTTGTATAATTTAAACTTTCGTGAGGAGTATTTATAATTATTTAAAACAAAACGGTTAACGCGGCGGTGGTGGTGTCGCGAGCTGAACTGTTAGTTTGACTCGCGACACCACCGCCGCCGCGTCAGCTCATGATTAGGGACTCCTATTGAGTCTGAAACTAGTCGGCAGATCCCGATATATGCGCGAGTAAACCGTTTTGTTTTAAATATTTAGGGAAGTTCTTGCATGCACTAAAGATATTGGCTCGGTCATATCAGATATATTCACTTTTTTCATTAATATATTGGCAATTAATTTTAGAGTAAGTAAATAGATATGCATTCTACTTTAAAATAACTGGAGTTTATATTCAGTTATAATATTTCCTTCGATTTTGTCGATGGGGTATGTGACTGGATATGAAAAGCCAAAATCTTATTAGTCCGTCAGTTAGATAATAAAAAATAATATTAGACACGTATTTATTTATTATTTTAAATTTTTGATACGCATGCGGAGCGAATATTTGTAATTAAATACAAATAATAGAAGGAAAAACTTAAATCTCAGGCAGGACTCAAACCTGCGACCACTGGCTTGGCTTTATTTATTTGCTTTTTCAAAATTAATAAGAAACACTAAATATATAAAGTTCAGTAGTTGAGGTTTATGACGTCATACTTGTCCACAAAATGCACGAAATTGTGACGTCACGCGACATTTCAAATCAATGTATCGTCGTGTGTATTTGGTTACGTAAATTAAGAAATACGTATCAAATATTTTTTCATAATCTATCTAACGGAAATTAAAAGAAAAAGTCATTTTATAATAATAAAAATATGTTTTTTGTAAAAACCCTCTTAATTAGTTTATTAAATAATACTTGTAAAATTAAATGGAACCTCATTTAAAACACTTTTTAATTTATTTACATACAATCTTCAGTGTTTGCAAAAGGATATATATT
Organism: Diachrysia chrysitis; assembly: GCA_932294365.1. Lineage (NCBI taxonomy): Eukaryota > Metazoa > Arthropoda > Insecta > Lepidoptera > Noctuidae > Diachrysia > Diachrysia chrysitis. The sequence goes on from OW028669.1 coordinate 3,316,564, forward strand.
TTGATATAATCTGGGAGCACGATAGTGCCATTGCCAAGACGAGACAGCGGACGTGCACCTTTAACTCTATCTCTCATTTCATAAATACCTTAGAAGCGTATTTATGTAATATTAGACCACATGAGTTTAAGGCCCTAAAATCAACAACAAACATAATAATTAAAATTGTACCAACTTAACTACCCCATTCCAAAATCTCTTAAATTACCCTCAACATCAACTCCCAGCACATATTTAAAGTCACTATGTCTGTACAGAACTGTCAGTTTTGCTTGAGCGGAGACAACGAAGACCAGTTGCTGCTGTGCGATGGCTGCGACAAGGGCTACCACACGTACTGCTTCAAGCCGCGGATGGACAAGATACCTGATGGTGACTGGTAAGTAACCAATATAATATAACCTAATCTAAGCTCGTCTGGGCCCACTGCTCGCCACACATTATATAATCTTATATACCTACATATAAGTACATACTACATAAAAATATATGTATATATATATACATATATTTTTTTTTTTAAACGTCCCCCTCTCTTAGCAATTTAATCCTTGTGTCGCGGGGGGTTTCACAAACATTCAAATCACATGCACAAAGAACACCCAGACTTGGAACAAGCATTTGTGGGTCACACAAATGCTTGTCCCATGCGGGGATCGAACCCGCGGCACGTCGCGCACAGAGGTAATTGGCGTGGTGACCTATACAACTCTGCTATCCGTGCAGTCTATATATATATATATAGGGTGTTACCGGAAGGGTATATCTATCCAAAAGGTGTGAAGAGTACATCTGGTATAGAGTTTACTTCCGGTAACAACCTGAATATATAAAACAAAGTCGGGTTAGTTACACCATTTCCAAACGAACTCGGGTTCCACGTAGAACGGGTAGACCGATTTTTAATGATCTTTGATTTCCCGAATAGCACTAATAATAATATAGCAATAATTTTTCACCTGCACAGTCAAGTTACGGAAACTTCGGTGCGTGAGTCAGACTCGCGCTTGTCTGGGTTTTTAGGCTATTCCGATGTTAGTCCCATAACAAATGTCTTACTGATAAATAGAATTTACTCTAGGCAGAATGATTGGATGTTTATTCATATTGTTAGAAGAAAATGAATAAACACTCAATCATAGACACCGTACATATATTCGATAAAGTTAAACATTAGTTCTCTCACTTTTCATTACATAAATTCTACTTTACATCAGCCTCACTTTTTATCTTGACCGCCATATTTTTTTCAACGACCATCGACTGCCGCCTTTTTTACCGCGCCATTTGTGAAGTAGATATAGTCGCTAGTGATGGGTTATGAGTTAATATGATGCACATTTTTTTCTTTTCTACATTGTCTCGGGTCTGGGTGTTTGTGGTACCTTCGTTGTCTCTGAATTCCATAACTACTAGCTTAAGCTACTTACATTAGGTTCAGAGCAATGTATGTGATGTTGTCCACATTTTATTTATTATTTTATTTACATTCCCGCAGGTACTGCTGGGAGTGCGTGAACAAGGCCCGCGGCGAGCGCGTGTGCATCGTGTGCGGCGGGGCCAACGCCGGCGCGCGCACCATCCCCTGCGCGCTCTGCTCCAGGGCCTACCATCAGGACTGCCACTATCCGCCGCTACTGAAGGTTTGCACTGTAATATTAACATCATTATCATAGAAAAGGAACGAGCATTGACAACCACGCTTTATTTTGTGTTTGCGGTGTGAAAATCTAATGACTTCAACCTACTCTGAGGGCACGAGGTGGTGATATGTCGGACTTGCACCGACTAATAACACTCCGGTTCCGTCCTTGCCTTTGTCGCACGCCTGCTCACTTGTGGGTCTCAGATTCCAATACTAGCTACTATTTTTTTTTATATAATAAATGTGGACAAATCATATTCATTGCTCTGAATCCAAAGTAAGTAGCTAAGCCATTTGTGTCATGGAATTCAGAGACAAAGAATGTACTACAAACACCCAGACCCTAGACAATGTAGAGAAGTGGTTTTCTACATTGGGGTCCGGGGTTTGAACCCGGGACCTCAGAGCTGGCGACACCTTGAAAACCGGTGTGTACGCCACTAAACCACAGAGGTCGTCATATTAAACTAGCTACCTGCCTGGCTTCGTTCGTTTGTATACAAAACATTAATGAACTATACAAACAAACCTTTCTCTAGAATCTCTATCCATTGGTGAAAACCATATGAAAATTCATTTCTAAGTTTTTGAGTTTATCGCGTTTAGACAGACAGACAGACAGAAGCGGCGGGGGACTTTGTCTTGTAATATGTATAGATAAATATTGATTACATATAAATGTAAAAAGGCACCGGCTTCAATGAAGCGACTGTTAATAAAGATAAAGATATTTTATTTGTATAAATATATATATGTGTAATCGGACCGTTACAATTTAATTACTAGATAATTAGTTCTATTAATGTTTGTTTGTCTACAGAATCCTCGCGGCAAGTGGTACTGCTCGCAGTGCATATCGCGCGCTCCGCCCAAGAAACCCCGGAACACTAAGAAGAGAGAAGCCAAACATCGAGATCTGGATCTAGACCAGACTATGGTGCCTAGGTATGTCTCTTTATAATAATACTAGCGCAACTGGCAGACATCTTCCTGCCCGGAAAATCAGCGCCACCTACCAGGTCAATTTTACTACAATAATTAATAAAAAAATCATTCAAATTGGTCCAGCCGTTTAGGAGACTTTTTTTTTTTTGGAAGAGATTTACGCAGTTAGCCTGAGCGCAGGCTTTGACTGCTTCACCGGACTTTTGGCGAGAACCTTAAGGGCCTCCAGCCAAAGCAATAGAAAAAGTAACTACGTCAGCAACGTTCACTAAGGGCACCCCCTGCGGGGTTCGGACCTCGACTTAGTGCGTTGCTAACAATCTTAATAAGGCAAAAACAGCAAGGGAGGGCTGGATCTAAGTGTTAATTATTTAAGGACATATTTTTATTGCTAGTTTGGCCGGCTCGGCCCAGCTTGATCTAGGGACGGGGGGGGTAACATTTACGTTACATTAGGAGGAGACTGTCACTTGAGAGATAATAGATATTAATAGTAGTATGTACTATAACTTGAGACAGACTGGTGGAAGAAGAGTGGGGGCCTTTGTCCAGCAGTGGGGTTCGGGCTAGGCCTCATACAGATCGTTTTACGAAGGATTACCTTATTAACCGGGTCAAATTCGTTTGGTAGCTACAATGCCATAAACAAATACACGGATATTATGCACAGGAAACTTATAACACCCGGTTTTGGGGGGTTAAAAATATATATATAAAGTGCGTCTAACGGGGTATGAACAGTGAGCACAAGTGTTGACAAGCGTAGTCTTCAAGGACACGTTAATTTAGTGTCAAAACAGAGCACAGTGTTTTATTAAAACTAACTCAAAACTTTAATATCCATATCATTACTCTATTAATATCGATACTTAGTAACCTGCCTGTATTAGATTCGAACTCGCACCCTTATGCACACAATTCCGTTCATTAAACCGCTAGGCCACCACGATAATTTCACGACCACGACCTTAAAATCTCTTGCTCATATTATATAACTGTCTCTTTCAGTCCCGCCGCCTCTCTCGCTTCAACGTCAACAACAGCTGAGGAGTGCTCGGGCAGCGCTCTACACACGCCGGAGAAACACGATGACAAAATGGACGACACCCTCCCTGACAGCGAGAACGGACTCAACCATCACTCACATACAGGTGAGTTTCCATAAATAAATAATAACAATAATGTCCGTTTGACCGAATTTCGGTCACGGCGGCATCTCTCAACAGAGATAATCGGCAGGACCAACGACGTTACGTGCTTTCTAAGGCATTCTATATAGATTTTTTTATTGGATTCGTAGACAGATCTGTCTGTATGACGAACCAAGAACCCCGCTTACATACATACTGTTTTACCGACAGAGTTTATCGCGTTGTCGATAAAACAGTTGTTTATGTTATTCCAGTTCACCAAAATCGATGGACTTTGTCATCACCGCATGCTGGTTGTTGTACCTAGTTTTACCGACACCGTTGAAGGACAGTAGGCTTATTTGCTATCTTCAGTTGCCAACCCAAGCGATGTTTAGTGTCTAAGATAACTGTAAAAAATCAAGTTTAGTATCGGCTAACATCGGTAAAGTATCAGCTAACATCGGTAAGCAACTACGTTGTAGTAGATATAGTTGGTAATCGACTTAAGATGATACAAAATTTGTTTTTTTCAGATATTTTGTAAAGCGATTATCGCTTTAGTTGTCAACCGCTATAGCAAATAGGCCGGCAGGTTTTTGAAACAATTATTAAATAAATTTAAAGTTTTAGATAAACAATTTAAAGTGTGTTGTGTTGGTTTACCAAAAAGACTTTTGTGACTTGCTAAATACACTTTACCATAAAATATCCAATATTTGTGACACAAACCGTTGCCCACAGGTGAGCTCAGCGCGGAAGAGGGTCCGCCGGAGAAGCGTCGCGCGGTGCACTACGGCGGGAACGGCGCGCTCCAGCACGACGACGCTGACGCGCAGGCGGACGGTGAGGATGGCTTATTGACACTTACTTGACTATACAGGGTGTTATCGGAAGGGTGTATCTAACCAATAGGGGGTGAAGAGTACATCTGGTAAAGAGTCAATTGACAAAATTTCAGCTACATATTAGTTTAGCTAACTAATATATTAATAATATACTAATAATTGATATCAAATTTTTCGAAACCAAAAATTACAACCAATGTGTCACTGCACTGCAAATGTTACAGTAAATAAATACATCGCTTCAGTAGCCTGGTTATGATTTTTGGAGTCAAAAAATTTATGCCAAAAATTGGAAATCCATCAATTGAATAGCTCCTATTTGTTGTAAACTGACTCTATACCAGATGTCCTCTTTAACCCTTTTCGATAGATACACTTCCTGTAACACGCTCTATAGCAAACATTTAAGAAATAAAACTCATAATAACTATTAAAACATATAACTTACAAAAACTCTTCTGTATGTTTGGAATAAACATTTTCTTTAATATTGGTTTCTTTCAACAGTTGAGGATCGTGACACAGAGAACGTGCCGCTCGTCTCCAGAGCTAAGAAGGACAAGGGCTCTGCCAAGAAACAGAAAGAGCTACAGTTCTGCAAGTGAGTATCTTTATCAATATCTTAATTTAATTTTTGTTAAACAACTCTCGCACTAAATAATTTAATTCCTGGGTCGCGGGTGTTTTCACGAACATTATAACATGCACAAAGACCACCCAGACTTAGAACAAGCATTGGTGGATCACACAAATGCTTCTCTCAAGCGGGGATCGAACCCACGACACGTCGCGCACAGTGGTAATTGGCGTGGTGACCTATACCTCTCGGTTATCCATGATTGGATGTTTCATGCTAATAACTTGATTATATATGAACTATTATTGCGCACAATATCACCCAGATATTGTGCGCAAAAATAGTTCTCCGATAAGTCAACAAGAACGCATACTACGCGGGAAAAGCCGCAAGATGCCGCTAATATAACATTAATTAAAAAAAAACTTAGAAAAGGCATGAAATATAACATATTTAGTTTTAAACTACTTCCTCATTAAATTAAATCCATGTGTCGCAGTGGTTATAAATTAAAAAATCTAGACTAGTAATATAGCTGGTAAGACGCCACTAAAGGCTCTGGAGTAAATTTGTAAAAATTATGTGCTGGGCAAAGGTAGACCTTTTCTTTGCACAGAATATAAATAATAATATCTTGGGACATCTCACACACGGTCATCTGATCCCAAACAGGCAGAGCCTGTGATATGGCAACCAGACAACTGATAAACATACTTATATATTTCTAAAAACATACATATTATAGACTAGCTGTCCCCCGCGACTTTGTTCGCGCGTTTTAGTTTCAACGGTTTTTCATTTTTGCAACATTTTTCATTTATGCTCCGCTCCTATTGGTCGTAGCGTGATGTTATATAACCTATAGCCTTCCTCAATAAACGGACTATCCAATACAAAAAGAATTTTTCAATTCGAACCAGTAGTTCCTGAGATTAGCGCGTTCAAACAAACAAACAAACAAACAAACAAACAAACTCTCCAGCTTTATAATATTAAGTATAGATAAATTACACCCAGACACAGAACAAATGATCGTGCTCATCACACAAAGATTCGTCCTGGGTGGGAATCAAACCCACGACCTCCGGTTTAGCAGTCAGGGTCACTAACCACTAGACCAACAGGCCCGTCATAATAATAGCTTGTTACAAATGAATTTTGATTAATGATTCTTGCCATAATATGTGGTCTAATGTCTCGTGGGATATTTATTTGTTACTAGCTGTTCCCTGCGACTTTGTCCGCGTGTTTTAGTTTCAACGGTTTTAAATTTTTGCATAATTTTTCATTTATGCTCCGCTCCTTTTGGTCGCAGCGTAATGTTATATAGCTTATAGCCTTCCTCAATGAATGGGCTATCCAACACTCAAAGAATTTTTCAAATCCGACCAGTAGTTCCTGAGATTAGCGGGTTACAAACAAACAAACAAACTCTTCAGCTTTATATATTAGTATAGATGTACTCGTATATAATACTAACTTACCGCAGTACGGCCCTCAGGAACCTGCTCTGCGAGATGGAATGCCACGAGCACGCGTGGCCGTTCCTGCTCCCGGTCAACACGAAGCAGTTCCCGCAGTACAAGAAGGTCATCAAGTGTCCCATGGACCTCTCCACTATTAAGAGGAAGCTGCAGGATAATATGTGAGTTACATCCTATTCATTATAACTACATATCTTTATATATCGTTATTTATGTACCCACAGCGATTTTTTTTTTTTCTTTTTTTTTTAAACGACTCCCGCACTAAGGAATTTAATCCTTGTGTCGCGGGGGGTTTCACAAACATTCAAATCACATGCACAAAGAACACCCAGACCAGAGAAGCATTTGTGGGTCACACAAATGCTTGTCCCATGCGGGGATCGAACCCGCAGCACGTCGCGCACAGAGGTAATTGGCGTGGTGACCTATACCACTCGGCTATCCGTGCAGTCATTACTGAATCGAACTATAATCACAATAATAAAAAAGAATGTATGCTAAATATATGTAGATCATGATAGCTGTGAGAATTTAATATAAAATATAATGTATATTCACTTATGATACACTATAGAAAACATTTTGTAATTTATTTAATTTTCTATCTAACAAGGTTTAATAATTGATATTAGAATTATATTTTTGCGTGCCCAACAGGGTCCACGTTAATCTTAGTTTTAAGTTATCACCCAAATTTAACATTGTGGAATGTAAATAAATATTGACAAAGAAGTTAGAGTTCATAATACAACTCTAGGTTAATTAAAACATAACACAACACATACTAATCCCAAACAAATTTATCTTTCAGCTACAAATGCAAGGAAGAGTTCGCGTCCGACGTGCGTCTAATATTCAGTAACTGCGAAGTGTTTAACGAGGACGACAGCCCGGTCGGCCGCGCTGGACACAACATGCGACAGTTCTTCGACGACAGATGGACACAGATTTGACAGCAACTTGACGAACACAACTAATGCCCAAACCCCACTGGTGGGATGAAATAAGAAAGTAATAAGATTTTGCTGTATTACTGAAGCGGTACTGTCATAATAAGAGTGTCGGCTAAGTTGAGTTTATGAATAAATTGATGGCCTCACACTTATGCATGCAAACTTTTCGTAAAGTATTTGTATTAATGTTACAAAATGGGAATTATCGTCTAACTTGATTGGTAAATTATATACTAAAATAATGTATCGCGATAGTTTTAAAGTTTCATAAAGTTCGCTAAAGTTTGCGCGCGTAAATGTAACATAAAATTGATTCGTGATTAGTTTTTTGAAATTCAACTAGATGGCGCTGTTTTCAACTTTGAAACGTAAATTAAAGTTTGAGTTCAACGCCATCTATGATTTGAAATTGTAATTAATTAAGTAAACTGTATTGATTGGTCTATGATTTTGAAGGTTTTACTCGAGTAGGTCAATTTATATTGGATTAAAAGGCAGGGAATATCGTGGAATAAATAAAATAGAATGGCGAAGAAAATGAAGTGATATGAAAGGTTGTATTATAATTTAGTTGTAAACTGTAATGTACGCCATTATAGGCGGAGGTATGAGTGAGAAAAGGACAGCAAATTTTCTTTTATAAAGAAATTGTTTAAAAATTCTATTCGATACAAAAACTTCTTACATAAACTCACTTGATTTCCATCTCTTTTTACTGGCGTAAGAGTGACAAGGATACTATATATTTTGAGGAAGATTTTAATAAATAATTTGATTGCTTTGTAAGACTAGTTACAATTTTATTGTATCTTATTGGATTTGACATGATGATTCTAGAAGTTTTCTTAATATTTTAACAATATAAGTAGGTATACATAGTAAAGTCAGTAACAGTTAACGATTTAGTTTAACTATCTAAAGTCTAAACTTAACAATACTCTTGCATCTTGACACAAATATAAAAAAAAACAACTTTTTGATCTCCAATTAAAGTAAAAAAAAAATGTTCAGCGATGAAGATTATTCATTTAGAATAATCATCTAAATTTGACAACAACATCTAGGTTATAAAAATCTATGTTGTACTATTATAATAATGAATAATGGAATCCATTATACTTAAAATCAAAAACTTCTATCATTCATCATCAAAAGCAAACAAACGATTACTAAATCTAAACTGATTAGACTCTCATTCCAAGATCAAAGAAAATCATTAATGTGATACCTTAGGACAACATTCCAACAATGATTTGACCGACCGTATCGAATCCATGATTATTCCTTTACAAAAGATACAGTGCTGTACATATAACAGTCATCTTTTATGAGAATAATCATGGGTTGTCAAACGGCCTTAGATTTGACAAGTAAACGAATCTCAATGTTCGACGAAGTGATTAAAATAAAAAAAAATAATAAACAACGCACATGTATCGTTGTTTTAAATATAACCTGTATATAGTAGTCGTAACTATAATTTAAATTTAAATAATAGTAAAAAATATATTTTTAAGATGTAGTTAATAGAATTTTTCGAATATTATTTTTGTAATTTGAGCTTGCAACGAAGCAGTATTTTAATCGATTTCCGCATTTTTTTCACGTTAAACCGTTTTTGTGTTTAATTTTGAATGACTCGCAGAAAATTTTCTTTTAAGGTTTTATTACAACCTACAATAAACCAAAACATAATTTTGATAGAAGGATAGTATCTTTAAATGGTCGAGAAAATAAGAAATTAGTAAAGAATCTTATGTTTTATTAGTATTTGTATAGTTAAGCTGGTCTTGATATGTGTATTTTTTATAATAACTTTTTATTATTGCTTGAGTATTAAAACCAAACTCTTTATTGTACTTTTGGAAAGCATCACCGATTAGTAATGCTTACTGACTCTAGAGCATGTGAAATATTTATCAAATATTGCGCTGTATTTTTCTCTATATTACATAGTAAATTATTGCGAAGATCAGATAGGCTGTAGCTCCATACAAACTGCTACTCCATACTGCTGCTTCTTCAGCGGAATCAAGTAAGAATGGAAACCCAACCAATATAGCTTGAGATAATCAGAAGTTAAAGTTTGATAAAATTATTTTTACATTTAATACTTTCTATAACTGCTTATATTAAGAAAATGATATTTATTTTATTATAAATTATTAATTTGTAGTAGAGAGTTAAACCATTCAAAATTAAACAGAAAAACAGGCAATTAATACTCTTTATTTCAATTCGGTGGCCAGTTTTGTAGTGTACAATGTTGGTTGAGTGTAAAAATTACTAGTTGTCTGTCTAAATTTCAGCATTAGGCGGGAGTTAGTATTTAGACTTGGTGTAAGGTAGTGCGAGTTATGCGAGTTAATTCGCTGTGACTGTGTTGTGTATTTGAGGGGACTTTAATTGATAACAACAGTATTATGTATGTCTAGTTTTTGCCCTAGGTTTCGTCCAGACATTTAAAAACCTACGCTATGATTCCCAGCAATATCGTAACTATCTGACAGTATTTTTTTTATATCGAAACAGTACATCCAATCTTACAAACTACTGGGTATTTTTATTTCTTTATATATAAATATGGATAATTAATTACTAAGTAAAAATAAATATATATATATATATCTATATTAACGCTAAAAAAATAGTCGTATTAAGAAATTTAACTTTTGACTTCAGATAAAAAACCAATTTACTTGGTTTTCGAGTTAATAATAGGCTTTATTGATACGAACATCATTTGGCTTTTAGTAAAGTAGGTACATCTATAATTTTATATTCATTGATGTCCATTTAAAATGAACATAATTTAATAAAACTCATTTTAGCTTCGTATAGGTAGGTACATATATTTGAAGCTTGATTAAAAATATTCAAATTTCTATAAATATTTATTTTTATTTTATTTAACATTCAAGTAAGGTCCCCCCAACATTAATTCTAAAAAATAATAATATATATAACATTACGTAGCAGATTGTAATGCAGGGAGTTTCTTGTGATCTTATTTCTGTAAACGTGTGTCAATCAGACTATTGTTATCTCATCAAATAAAAGTTAATAATAAAACTAACAATAGACAATAGAATTTTGTAATTTCTTAATTAAACATCAAATAGTATTGCCATCTTACAAAAATATAAAAAAAACAGTAGGTTTGACTTATTTATACTACAATTACTTAAATAATCTTGAGATGTATTTTATAATTTATTAAAGAAATTTTAAATCTGCAAACTTGCCTAATAGGGATAATAAAAAATATTAGATACTTATTTTCTTTTACTTAAACAAACAATGATGAAGATACAGTAAAAGGAAATGTCATGTGACGTCACTTGTGGCAAAAAATTACCAACTCGTGACATCACATGACTCCTAAACTCGAAAGCGCTTTAAACTTGGTCTATTTATTGATTCTATAAAAGAAAAATACGGATTTAATTATTTTTTAATATCTAACTGTTCGGACTAAATAGATATTTTCTTTTTTTTAAACAGTCCGTTTGCTATTATGTAAAATGTTGCTTATTTTACGAATTTCTTTTATAAAAGGATTAAAAAACGTCAAGATTATTTATTTTTTAATATTTCTTTTACACAAATAACATAGTTTGATTGACACGTAATGTTCGTTAACTTCTCTTGTACACTGAAATTAAGTGTACAAAATAAAACATTAAATTAGTATCAAAAAAAATCTTGTAGTCAATAAATTAAGCGGTAAACACTGTAATTTCAGTGTTGCAAGCATTAAAAAATAAATCTCAATTGATTTGTTCTCTGTAATTATAAAATTCTAATGCGACAGTCAGATTAGTATTAATGTTTTTTCTTTTTCTATTTATTATTTATTTCAGTTTGAGATATTTTAGCCAAAATGACATTTTTAATGGATTGGCGATTTCAGAATAGTACTTACATGTAACTGGCATAGACTATAAAAAGGATAGACGGGGCATATTAAAAAAAAAACATTTCCATAGTCAACACGATAACAGTATTTAAAAAAATATATAAGCCGAAGCTAAATCGCGATCGGCACCCTACTTCAATTTCGTCACCCTTTTTTCGGCTTCATGCAAGAGCGTACGTCACCGTCTATATATTTTTCTAGTCTATGATTACTGGATGTTTTGTCCATATTCCTATTATTTCGACGTAATGTTGTGTTTATTTTAAACGATGTTTTTCCGATTCTCGTCTTACATACGTTACAAGTAATTAATGTATTTTATAATTACAATTTAAGACAAATAACAGACATTTCTTTTTCTATAATTACCTATATGTTATAAATTTATGATGTTTTATTTTCATTGTTTCGTAAAAGAGATAGCGCTACCTATCCGTATAGCTCTGTCTCTGTTTAATAGTGATTTTAAAATATCATAATACAACTAACCACAACATTATGTCGAACACTAATTATAAATAACTGCAGAGTATTTTAGCAAAAGTATTAATTTAGATAATACATTCAGCTTTTTATAATTATAATTTTAACTCGTGAGTGTAACAAGCGGTTTTCATAAACAGGACTCTTAAAGTAAATTATTGTGTATCTAGTTTTAAATCTATGTATACTTAATCTTCGACGGGGACATGCTTTGGTGATTGCGACCTACTGCCATCGAGATAAAGTCTGTTTTCGCTTGAAACGTGTTCTCGCGGAGCAAGCGTCTTTCGTCCGGGCGGCGTGAATGAAAGAACGGATATAATGATGTTTATGTTGTGTGCATCGGTTGATTTTAACTCTAAAATGGATATATAAATTATATATACGAATAAATAAATAATTTTTGAAGCACTCCCTTCTTGTTTTATTGAAATACCCGGTTTTCTGTAACTCTATATCGACTCTTAAAGAAATGCAAGTTATTTAGGTAAAACTTAATAAATATTTTAAAATAACTACATAGTTTTAAGCAATGATTGCGCGATCCTACAAAATATAGCACTATACAAAATATTGTATAATAATACCAGCCTAGAAATGTCCTACTAGTGGGCACAGGCCTCTTCTCATATAAGAGAGAGAAGGAACGAGTATATCACCACGCTTGCTCATTGCGGATTTTAGATTCCAGTTTATGGAATCCAGGTTTCCTCACGATGTTTTCCTTCAATGATAATAAAAATAAATACAACATTGAAAAGGTCACATTGGTACTTGCCTGTAATGGGTTCGAACCTGCAACCTTGTGCACACAAATCAATTCATTGAACCACTAGGCCACCACGACAGCATAATATTGTGAAATATCAAAATGTGCCGTACTACTAATAATCTGTTTGGTGCTTTATATTTTTCATAGAAAATTTACCTTTTATTTCATTTTTTAATAGTAATTGATCTCATGCAAACTTGAACGAAAGTAAAATACTTTGAGTGCAGTATTTCCCCTGACACAGCGTGACTCTAGCACTAGATATTAAAAATATAATAGAACCAAATCTATATCTAAACAGCATACATCAATGGAGCCACAGGACAGTAAGTTAGATTTTATTATCGAACATCAAAATTGCGGTGAATACAACTCCTCAGTCTAAACCAGGGGTTCCCAAACTTATTTTGTCGACTGCCCACTTTGAGAATAAATTATGCTTTAGCTCCCCCATATTTTCACCAACTTAAAAACCACTATAACTTCGAATTAAATGAATTATTGTGAGCTATATTAGCGGAGATTTGATTTTTTTTCTGAGTCTCTTACCGCCCCCCTTTAGGCCTGCAGCGCCCACAAGGGGGCGTTATCGCCCACTTTGGGAAAGGCTGGTCTAAACAAACAAACATTTGTAATAAAAAATATCTATTAGATGTAAACTAGCTACCTACTTATCGTAGTGTTTTATCATAATTATAAATCAATGAAAACAATGTAAATAGTAATTGTACTTAAGAGGGAACGCTACTGGGTCTTTCGCAAATTTTGATGCAAACATTCATTCATTTTTTATTTTTGATGGAACAGTCCAGATTTGGAGAAGAAAACAGCAGAATACAAAAACGTTTTTTTGCCAACGATTTTTAGCCTATCTTGTTGCAGTTGTCACTTACACGCACTTTACGGGGGTAGGTCGGAAGTGTGCGATGGCAATATATTCCTCGGGAGTAGCGTCCCCTCTTAAAACTGGTAAACAATTACCATAACTGTGATTGGATGGTATAGGTCGCCACGTCAATTGCCACTGTGCGAAGGGGTTTACGGTCGATCCCCGCATCCTAGCAAGTACTATTTTCGATCTTCGAGAATTAAACAAATTCGTTAAAACAAAACAGTTCCGGCTGATCTCTCACGCCATATTTCCTAGTGTCCTGCACCTACAGACTGGGTGACGAGGCATATCTCAAGCCTATGTTCAGTTCAGATACAGTTGCCCCGCAGGTAATTTGGCAAGATTTTGGAGTAGTAGGGATTTTTTTCGCATCTACGTCACTTTTATTGCTCGTGGTTGCTCGTCGCGCGATGCAAAGGTCGACTGACCAACCAATCGAGCTCGGAACAATGGTACCGCCTCGCGTCCCGCTTGGTAACCAAAGAGACATAAAAATCGACTTCCGTGCTTCCACGACTCTTACCAAGTTACGTGTCGGCAACTGTACTAGCCATAAAAGCTTATTGACCGTTCAGATGACCTGTCTACTCTTTTGATCTGGATGCCAGACTTCACCATTGTTTTTCTTTAACGTGATTAATCGCCGGAGACTCTGCGTGATATCGGGCGTATATTTATTTTGACGATTTCCATGTGGTCAACCAAGACTGATCCAAGTTCAGCCTTTAGGTATGAGAAACCAAATGTTGAAATTCAAATTGACGAATACGTGTGTCATCAGTCGACAAAAATTGTATAACAAAAGCCTAATAAGATCGAATACTTTAAATGAAACTACTGACATTTTAGGTAGAAGTCATTATTGTCTCTATTAATTGACTCCAAAGGCACTTATTTTAACATGCATTTATGTCAGGCATGCATTTTTACAGCATATATAACTCGTAAAAAAACTCACCTGGTTATATAGCGGGTAGACTGGTGGATCGACCGTTATCTGAGCATCTGAGGGTATGCGTGTCTTACGTGAAGGTTCCTCCCGGTCCTGCTTCCTCCATGACTCACTTCCGGAACTTAAAGTAGCCCTATGCACGTCCGGTGTCCCTCTCATGCGTCGCAGATCACGAAACCCCCGATCGATTGGCTTCGTTAGCCTTAAAGACACTGATCGATCTCGTGGGATTCATTACGCGACGTAACCGAAATTTTGTTGTTAATTATCGAAAATATGATCTGTATTCACTGATTTATTATATTAATTAACACTTTTTGTTATTAGCTATTAAAAAGTAACACCGATTAACGAAATAAGTTAAGATACGACCGCGCGCGCCGAAAGTACTAAACGCAATGACATTCAAAATGACAGCGGTTCCCCGCCAACTTGCGTGGTGAGACACTAGCGCCATCTACCTACAGTAAGATAAACTACTTACTTATGAATACTGGCTGCTTCTTTATGGCGCGTGACTTCCGGAGGCACATCAATAATAAATAATAGTAGATGAATGATGTTAAGGTAGGTAAAAGCGGATATTTTTTGAAAGATTTTAATTTTTGTATGTTTCTAACAAATAAACTCAAAAACTTCTGGACTAATTTCATATTTCTTTCACCATTAGAATGCTACATTATCCCTGATTAATACAGGCTATATTGCTGTGCTACCCGTACAAAGCCGGGTTGGGCCGCTTGTAATAAATAAATATAAAACCATTTTTATTAAAAAATAAGCCGAGCCCGTCTCTAATCAATTGCATATAGCCTTATTTAAGCTAATTCACCATTAAAGTTCCTCAATACCTAATATTAGTAAAAGAAACCGTGACAGATTCTTTTGAGTTTTTAAAACTGTACTGTTTTTAAAAAACATGACTGCATCGCATCATTGCATCTGTAGTCCTACGATAAAGGACATAATATATCAAAAAATAAAATGTCAAACATTTTCAGTAGTAAAACCACATAAAGTATTGTGGTATAAAAACTCTCCAAAAAATGTGGAACGCTTCACGATTTTGCGTGTCATCCTTGCGCAGGGGCCATGCTAATCTTCTCTGTATCGTTCCAATTTTAGTATATGTACTGCCGAAGCAAGTACAATTGTAAGTGGCCAAATACTGGATGTGTACCTACAAGCTACAAAAACTTTGATTGCGCGATTCACAATTCTATACGTTACACGCTAAATGTATAGAAGGTAGAAACAGCGCCATCTGTTGACAAGATTAATATTTTACTTTTAACTATTTCACTGGTTTTAGTTTTTATATTAATGTAGGTAACGACTGTTTTTGATTTCTTGGTACCACGAGAACCTATTAATAATTCAATGTTATTATTATTGTAAACGTTCAATACATACTGCGCTCATATTAATTTCACAATATTTTCATATTGCGCAATATTTTGTATGAGCGCGCAATCAAGAGCGGGCACCGAAATTTATGCTATGAAAGTATTGTAAAATGGCATGCTTTTGAAAGTAATAAATAATATTAGGCTTTTAGATATACTTTTCGGTAGTGACTGGTTAAATACATTACACAAGTCTAGTATTATGTTGTACAGGTTAAAATACTTTGTGAGGCCGCAGAAGGACCGCGGGCAAAAGGACCAGAAATTAAAAAATAAAATCAACTTTTACATAAAAATGCAATTGTTATTATTTAAAAATGTTATTATTTGTATTTGTTATCTATTAGATATAGATACATAATTGACGATACAACTTATGTTATGATATCTTCGTAATCAATGCTATTTAACTTTGTTGATTCATCAAGTGGACGATAATGGATAGTATGACCAGGTGGGAAGATAAGTAGATAAACTGCTACAAAATCTTTAATTATATTTATTTATATACTTAACAATTCGTATACAAATAAATTATGGTAAAACAATATTTTAATATGTTAGTAGGTACAGGTATTGCTTATTTCTTAAAGAAGTATCTTCTAGCGCATTGCACGACCTGCCAAAAGGGACGTGAGATTGATTCATAGATACCTATGTACGTAGACACGAATGCAAAATTCGTATGTTTTTATTAAAGTACGTACTCGTTAGTTTAATATCATTGATTTTCTAATAAAGTCATGCTGCTGATTAGATACAAAGTAACTACTTGTGGTTTTGTTGCGTTAAACGTTGTATGTTTGGTAAGAACATCCTGGTCCTTTGACTTTAATAATGAGAGATACTTAATATATTTTAATAAGAATAAAATCTGTTATAATTCGGTGTTAGTCAAGAAATAATCGAATTATTTTAATTTTATTAAGCAGCAGTAAAGAGTATTCAATAAAAACCAGTAATAGTTTTATTTTTAAAAATTTTAGGTCGGTTTTTCAGGTCCCTTGTAACATATAACCGATACTATAGACTTGTATCTTTACATATACAGCTCGGTGAGTCGGTCGATTATAATCGTAGTTCGCTGCGATGCCGACGAATAACAAAAAGCATGATGTGGGCATGCTGACTCATTTCAAACAAAAGCCGGGCTCGTTTCTATACGAACACGATTTTTCTAATCAAATGCTACACAAAGCATGAATACTAATATATCTACTTTTATAAACACAGGTGAGCAGGCACCTGTAAATTTAAAAGACGACATCTGATCGATGTCTTCGATGTAAAACAGTGTCACACAAGGGGAACGTTAGACACGGCCCTATTCAATAAAAATCAATAATACAACTAACTTTTATATATTGTAACATTTACCTTGATGTAAAATATTACCCTGATCGGTGGATCACTTGGCTCGCGGGTCGATGAAGAACGCAGTTAACTGCGCGTCATAGTGTGATTTGCAAACACATGAACATCGACATTTCGAACGCACATTGCGGTCCTTAGAGCCACATCTAGGACCACTCCTGTCTGAGGGCCGGCTGTATTTACGTGGCTACATTGCGCTTGTTTGCTGGCTGTGAGTCTTGCACCTTGTGTGAGATGAATAAGCTAGCTAAACAGCGCATTTGACGGCTCTGTATCGATAGTGCTGGTAGCTTTCTCAATATCAGTCCGTTCAAAAATATGTTTAGCAATAAGTCACTGTTGTACGGTTGTGAGCAGGCAAAGGCGGTGTTCGTGTAATGCGATTGTCAATGCGTCTTCAATGTCACACTCTGACAGCGATGACACGCGTTTGCTTTCGTGTTACGTGTGCAGTGAACTCTGCGGTGAGTTAAACTAACTGAGAGTTCTATGCATTGTACCACTTTTTGTCTGTCTCCTACTTCGAACATTGTTCGTTGTGGAAAAAACAACCTCAACGGCTGTGTGGCGTATTGTATGTATAAGCAGGCAGTTAAAATGTTTCAAACATCTGCCTCAATTAACGTCGGCCTCAGATCAGGGAGGATCACCCGCTGAATTTAAGCATATTAGTAAGCGGAGGAAAAGAAACTAACCAGGATTTCCTTAGTAGCGGCGAGCGAACAGGAAAAAAGCCCAGCACTGAATCCTGCCGCTGTTCAGGCGGCGGGAGATGTGGTGTTCGGGAGGTCCCGTTTTCTTATTTCGGTTCTCTTGTCCAAGTTCGTCTCGAATGCGGCCGTTTCCCACAGAGGGTGGCAGGCCCGTAGCGACAGAGGACCGTGGTGAGAGGGACTCTCCTTAGAGTCGGGTTGCTTGAGAGTGCAGCCCTAAGCGGGTGGTAAACTCCATCTAAGGCTAAATATGACCGCGAGACCGATAGCGAACAAGTACCGTGAGGGAAAGTTGAAAAGAACTTTGAAGAGAGAGTTCAAGAGTACGTGAAACCGTTCAG